>CAUYSK010110300.1:0-43818 GCA_963575035.1 Avahi laniger
CTACAGGCATGCACCACCATGCCCGGCTAATTTTTTCTATATATTTTTAGTTGTCCAATTAATTTCTTTCTAATTTTAATAGAGACAGGGTCTCGCTCTTGCTCAGGCTGGTTTCGAACTCCTGAGCTCAAACAATCCGCCCGCCTCGGCCTCCCAGAGAGCTAGGATTACAGGCGTGAGCCACTGTGCCTGGCCTTTAATGTCCTCTTTGAGGTAGAAAATAACTTTATAGCTGATAATCTTTACTTTGTGCAACATCAAGCAAATATATGAATGCCAAGCATGTTCAAATACTGGTTCTAGCACAAAATAAATTGGCATTCTTGGGCAACTTGCTGAATATTTCTGCAACCTGTGTTATTATTGGGAAGAAGGAAAGAAAACTTTAAGCAGCCTTACAAGCTTACAGATTTTCTGACAGGAATATTTATACCAATGATATTAGCAAGAACAAGTACTCTGGGAATTGTCACTGATAATAGTGACCTAGGGCATTTGCAATAGGGACAGTGTGGGAGTGATTCCAGGCCAAGCTGGAGCTTCTTTGCGTTATATGGGAACAGGGAGTCCTTGAGCTTTATGGACCTATGGTATTTCTACCTGAGCAACAAGGGTTTCATAATATGCCAATGCTAATTACATTACAGAAGTCTTCGCCTCTTACACTTTCAGGGCGCCAGGAAGCCGCGATAGCAACACCTAATGAGATGGCCTGACAGCTCGGGGAACATCCCTGCATGTGTTGTTTTGCATGATGCCAGCCGGTTTCAAGTGGGCAGGATTAAACTGCAAACCAAGCCCAGATTTTTTTTTTTATTTAATTAATGTCTGATGTTTGCCAACCAGGGGGAAGGTGATAGAGTGCAGCAAACAAATTGCTTAGAGCTGTGCTGTCACCTCTGGACTAAGACATCCTGACATGATAGGGCTGGGACAGCAGCTGGCCCCTCTGTGGTACCGCGGAATGTGTTTGGCAGAAGGAAAGGGGATGTGAAAATGTTCGAGAAACACGGCCTATTTACAAGTACACTTTAAAAAAAAATTGTGGTAAGGTCTACATAACATGAGATTTTTACCGTAGTAACCATTCGGTGGTATCGAGGACTTTTACAATGTGTTGCAACCATCACCACCGTCTGGTTCCAGAACTTTTTCATCACCCTGTAAGGAAACCCTCCATCCATTATGCAGTCACTCTCTATTCCCTGCTCCTGCCTGCCCCTGGCAACCACTCCTCCGCTTCCCGTCTACAAGCAGACTTTTTAGGACAGCGTAGTAGCTGAGGGGAATCGGAGACACTGGGGTTGGGGAACAGGAGCTGGAGGGTCTTTTCAACCCTGGGCTCCTGTCCTTGTTTTTTTCCAACAACATAGCAAACACCCTTATAGTAGCATGAGGGCAAACCCGTAACTTATGACTTTGTTTGCAAACCTTTTATAACAACTTTATTGAGGTGTATTTTATATATCAGAAAATTCACCCATTTCAAGTGTAGTTCGACGATTTTTAGTATCTTCCTCAGGTGGTGCAACCACCCCCATGATCCAGTTTTAGAACGGTTTTGTTGTTCTGATCTCATCTCTCAGGCCTGTTTATAGTTAATCCCATTCCGCCCTCAGTGCCAGGCAACCACAGATCTACGTTCTGTCTCTATTCATTTGCCTTTTCTGAACATTTCATATAAACGAAATCATGTGATGCGTGGTCTCTGCACCTGGCTCCTTTCACTGAGCGTGACATTTTTGAGCTTCATCCATGAAGTAGCATGTGTCCGTGGTTCTTTTTAAATTGCTGACTAGTATTCCATTGACTGGATCTACCACACGTTATCTGTCCATTCACCAGCAAACATTTTAAAAGAAGTTTCTTGTCTGTAAATTCTAGAGTGTTGGCTCATTAGATGACCTCTACGATCCAACCTCTCCGGATTCTGTCCAAGAAAAGCCCCAGGGCAGATCTGAATTCTTAGACCATTCATTGATTCATTCAGCAGATGTTTGCTGAGCCTTCCCGGCACACCGCGCTCTGTGCGAGACATGGGGATGTGGTCCTGCACTCTTGGGATTTCTGCTCTGATGAGGGAGATAAAGCCTTGCTCACACCAAGCCCATCCCCTCTGCTGGTGGGTCAGGGAGCAGACACATGCTGTCGGGACTGATGCTTGGTCACAGGCAGCTTTCTCTCTCCCCTCCCTTTACCATGCTATGCCACAGATGCTCTGTGCTCCTCCCAGGTGATCGCATTCCAGCCTGAGCTTCCAGCACATGACTTTGGATTGCTTGTTTGCATGTCTCTCCTGGCCTCTGGAATGTGAACAACTTAAAGACAGAGCGGTGTCTCTTCATATGCTGAGCATGGTCCCGTGCCTGGCATGTGGAAGGTGCTCAGTGTTAGTTGATGAATGAGGGGGCAGATGAATCCCAGTCTGGCTAAGATCAGGAGCACCGCGGCTTCTGGCCTCTTGAGTTCCAGACAACTTGTTCTTCCCTCTCTAGTTCCAGAGTTAGCAGTGGCAGGGTTGCCTCTTCAGAGTGCAGCGCGAGTGCAGAAGAGGAAATACAGCAGGCTGAAGTTCTCTCTGCTCCTTGGAAGGCAGGCTTGACACCGCCACAAACATCTTAACAGTGTTCCTAGGGTCAACCTGGGGGCAGACCATTTAGGGAACAGTATGAAAATGGTCTTGCATGGCAGGTAGCTAGACCCACATGCCAGAGGTGGTGACTCTCCAGCCTGTGCTCAGGCCCCTCCCTGTTCATCCTGCCTCCACCCGGCCTCTCACTCTCGGCCTCCTCCTAGGCTCCTGCCCTCGGTCATCTTGTCTGACCAGAGGGCCAGGACACATCGTGTGTGTTCCTGTGGGACGCTGAGCTAAAGGTGGAAGTGGAAAGACCCAGGAGGCTGAACCAGGCAAGGTGCTTCATGTGGAGAAGAAAGCAGGTGGTTTTTTGAGGGCTTTATTAATTAGTTGTCAGTGCTGGAGGCTGGGTTCTAATCAGAGTCCCATCAAATTACTGGGACAAAAAATTAAAAAGAGCAGAGATATGGATGTGCTTAGTCTCAGAGATTACTTGAAACTTTTAAGGGACTATAATTATTTTTAAGATTATATTATTCTGTAGGTCCAAGTACATATGTGTGATCTACTTTAATGTTTTAGCCTTGTCCATCTTGGGACAACTGAAGATTTTTCTCTTTCCATAGGCGTTGATTTCTATGGGTATTGATTAGGGCCCATTGGTTTGGTTCATCATGCACATTTATTTCACTGGTGGTGGCCATTACACTGCTGTGGAACTTCTACTAGGGGGCTCCATGTGCCCCCACCCCTCACAGGAGTACTCTCAGTGCCCGGGGTGGGTAACAGCTTGCTGGGATTCCTTTCTTAATGGTAGACAAAGATTGAGACCCTAGTTGGAAAGAAATTACCTTGGGTTTGGGTTGATTCTATTATTGACAAACATCTTTGCCATTTAAAATGTACTCATGCTTGAGGCACCCAAACACATTCCGTAAATTCTAAATTCATTCAGAGTACTCTCTGAGCCAGCGTCCAATGAAAATGCAGTGACACCTGGTTCTACTCTTGTGAATCGAGAATGAGGGTAGATATTCTTTGTTTACCCCTTCTGATGCTTTGCATTTTAATTCACATTAAATCCCTTCTGTTGAGTTAGTAGTTTCATTTTTAGTATAGAAATCAAGTTTAATTAAAACTTACTTGCCATTTAAAATGATAATTTGTTTGATTTAGCATTCTTAATTACCTTGAGTAAATTGCCCATAGAGGCTCACATAATTCATTTGTTTGTTCAAAGTATTACTATACCATTTGCATATTTTGAAAGACACCACTTTAATGAAACACTGGGGTGGAGTCAGGGCAAATGCTAAGGGGTGGTCTTTCTGTCCCAGTCTGTTTATTCAGCTGGAAGGTTTTTTATCTTACTGAGTTTTCACAAAAGATCAAAGTTTTAAAAAGATTCAGTGTTGGAAAATCATTAGTAATGAAGTGTCTGGGGGAGGAAGGTCCAGCCAGGGCCTGCCACCTCTGCACCCCTTCGGCTGAGAGCTCTTCCTGCAAACTCAAAGGTGTATATACTCGAATCATGTTTCTAATGCATTAGAGGAGCTTACAGTAAGTTGGAAGAGTTTTCTGAATTAGTGAAAAAAATGTGATGTTGAGTAAAGGTAACTATTTTATTATTCTGAGTGTGTTATAACCATTAATGAGTGTTAATAAATAACCGTCTATAGCAGAAGCCTTTAGAAAACATACTAATAAATAGGTATGAATGATTTCTTATTTGCATAACAATTATTTTAGGTTTTATATATAGGTTTTAGCTCATGATCTTTGGAACTGTTATTTTGACTGTTTTTTGAAAACTTTTTTTTTTTTAGTAGAGAGGAATGAGGGATTTCTTTATGGTTCTGGATAAGTTTGTGGGACAACTTGATTCACTCACTCTCTGATTTACTGATTTTAGGTAATTCCAAAGCCTAATCATTGGTTTACCCCTTACACTTTGAAACTGATTTATAGTTCCCCCTATAAAAAACAATATGATAGGACATAATAGAACACATTCCATTAGTTTAAATATCTCCAGCTTTCCTACTCCTATTTCTTAGAATGTGGAACACATTCTAAGAGCCCTTCATTAGTGTTACTTTTATACTAAAAGCATCTCTGAATCATGTGGCCAGAAGGCATTATCTCAAATAGGGAAAATTCTCTCTTTTATACTAAGGCACTATTTTATAGAGAAAGTATATATATGTGCATTTTATGGAATATTAGTAATGAAAGTAAAAGAATAACAGAGTCAGTTTTTGATGTTTGCAACACAACTTAGGGATCTGTGATAAAGGCAGGAAGATTGCTCCCTTCAGCGCCTTGTTACGCCTCCATCCTAAAGTGCACTCTCTGTACAGGAAGGCATAGCTCCTAGTCCAACATTAATAGGGCTTGCCCTTTTCTGTCCTTTCTCAATCCTAATGGAAAAGACACTATCCTGACATCCAAGAGATCTGCTCTTCTCAGTTAGTAACTCTGTGACCTTGGGCAAGTTGCTTAACTTCTCTGGACCTGTTTCCTTACCTGTAAAGTGGTTGTTTGTAGATGAATTAGACATTATCTAAGGTCACTAAAATTCTGTGTTTCCAGTGGTAATGAATTGTCTCTGATCCATATGCCTCTCTGTTGGTCTCCATGAGTTGGAGAAACCAGTTCTTGGAGTCATGGTGCAGTCAGAGGCATGAGCTAGAGCTAAGAAGACAGGCTTTCGGGGAATCAAGCCCTTTGCCTTCTTAGTGCGCTCAATTCTGATGAGCCTGCGTAACTGATGACAGACTGAACCTTTGACTTGACCTGACCTGTGTTTTCTTCTCCCCATTTCCCTTTTTGGGGTGGAGGGGGATGGGGATGCTGGGCAGGATCTTAGAGGTAAAAGCATCTAGAATATGATCTTGATGTTTAAAATAAAACTCTAACTTTGTTTAAGGAACACAAAGGAAGAATTCCTTTAATCTTATTTGACTCAGAAAAAAAAGACAAAACATTGACTTAAATATTGATATATTTTTTGCCTTTAGTGAGGGGTTTTTTCTTTATTTTTAATTATAAAGTAAAAATATTACTATGTTATTAAAATTCAAACAATATGCAAAAGACATAAAGTAAAAATATAAAGTTCTCTCCACTCTCACCATCTAGAACTGTCTACTATTAACCCTTTTATTTGTATGCTTCCAGACATTTTTCATGCCTATATCAATGTGATTATTATATATGAACATATTTTTTGCCTTAAAATTTGAATTATATTATAAATATAATAATGCAAACTGCTTTTTTTACTTAAATGTCTTTCTTAGATATTCTGCCATGAGTACTTATAGATCAAAGCAAGGTATGTGCTCATTTAAAACAATAATAGATTTGTTTGTATAACTACATAGATGTATTAGATCACATACAAAAGCAGTAACTCTGTAGACTGTGTCACATTGTAACACGCTTCATCTTTGTATTTTAGGAATGCCGGTGAGGACTGGTCATTCTCTAGGCATCTCAGTGTTACTTGCCTGAACTTTTTCATAACCTGAGTCCCAGAATGAAGATAACCTTATTCCTTAAGGTAGTCTTCTCTTAGCAATTTTGATGAATTGTCAATAAGCTGATATGTAGCCCTTCTCAGATTTTATATTTAGATGTATTTTTTAACTTGTCTTAACACTTATATAGTGTTTACTGTGTGTCAGGCACAGTTTTAAGCACATTTCAAATTGAAACTCATTTAATTCTTACAACAACTATATGAGATAGGTATTATTCTTATCCCATTTCAGATTCCTTATGATTCTTCTATATAAACAATTACGTTGTCTGCAAATAATGGGAGTCTTATTTCTTCCTTTCTAATCTTTATGCCTTTTATTTATTTTTCCTTCCTTATTACACCAGCTAGGACTGCTAGTACAAGGGTGAATAGAAGGAGTGAGGGCAGACATCCATTCTTTGTCACTGATCATAGGGGAACACTATTCAATGTTTCATCATTAAATATGATTTTAACTGTAGATTGAGGAAATGCCCTTTTATTTTTAATTTTCTGTGAGTTTTTTAAAATCATAAATTGGTATTAAATGTCAACTGCTTTTTCTGAATGTATTAATAAAATCTGGTAATATGATAAATTACATTGGTTGGTTTTTAAATGTTAAAACAGTGTTACATTCCTGAGATAAACTCTACTTGGTCATGATATAAAAAGGATGATTGTCCTTTTTATATATTGCTAACTTTGATTTGCTAACATTTGTTAAGGATATTTGTGTCTAGTTCACAGATGTTGACCTATAATATCTTTTCGTATAGTATTTTTGTCAGACTTTGCTATCGGGTTTACACTGGCTTCATAAAATGGGTTAGGGTTGTTCCATTCTGCTCTATTTTCTGATGTTGTGTAAGATTGGTATTATTTTTTCTTAAGTGTTTGATTCAATTCACCATGAAACCATTCGTAGTGGAGTTTTCTTTATGAGAAAGATTTTGATAACACATTGAGTTGTTTGAATAGATATGAAGCTATTAAGATTTTCAAGTTCATCCCCTGTCAATTTTGGTAAATTGTATTCTTCAAGGAATTTGTCTGTTTTATCTAAGTGTTGGAATGTATTGACCTAGAGTTGTTTATTATAGTTTTCATTCCTGATACTGGTAGTTTGTATACCCTCTTTTTTAAAAAAAAAAATTTCTTGATCAGTCTAATTAAGAATTTATCAATTTTCTTGATCTTTCAAAGAACTGACTTTTGGTTTTCTTCATTTTTTCTATTGGTTTTCTGTTTTCTATTTTATGGATGTCAGACCTTTTTAAAAAATTGTTATTTCCTTCCTTCTACTTACTTTGAATTTAATATGCTGTTTGCCTTTCTTCTTTTTCACTATAAGCATTTAAAATTGCAACCTTCCTCTAAGCACTGCTTTAACTGTGTCCCACAAATTTTGATATGTTGCATTTTCTATTTCTTTATATTTAAAAGGTATATAAATGATGAGTTTTGCTTTTTTCCATTCTGACAATTTCTGTTTTTATTAATAATTGGAGCATTTAGTCCATTTATATTTAATGTAATTATCTATGTGATTGGATTTAGGTTTGTCATTTTCCTTTTTTTTTTCTTTGTCCCATCTGCTTTTTTTTTTTTTTTGAGACAGAGTCTCACTCTCTTGCCTGGGCCGAGTGTCATGGCGTCAGCCTAGCTCACAGCAACCTCAAACTCCTGGGCTCAAGCAATCCTACTATCTCAGCCTCCCGAGTAGCTGGGACTACAGGCATGAGCCACCATGCTCAGCTAATTTTTTTTTTATATATATATATTTTTGGCTGTCCAATTAATTTTTTTCTATTTTTGGTAGAGACGGGGTCTCGCTCTTGCTCAGGCTAATCTCGAACTCCTGAGCTCGAACAATCCTCAGGATTACAGGCGTGAGCCACCACATCCGGCCCCATCTGCTTTTTTATTCTTCTATCTTTTTTTTCTTTTTGTGTGATTTTTGGATTAATTGAATATTTTTGAATTAATTAATATCCAAATTAATCCAATGTTAATATTTTTGGATTAATTGAATATTCAACATTAGTTTGGTTCTCCAGGAAGCAGATGCCAAAATGAAGTTATAAGTGCAAGAGATTTATTGGGTGCAATGCCAACAAAAATTGAAGAGGAGAGAGAGAGCAGGAGTCTGTCTTCTGTGAAGGGGACAGAAGGAATAAGGATAGGGTAGAAAGAGCCTTAGACTGCACTGCAGTTTTGAGAAAGTTTCTATAAGCCTGATGGAAGGTATTGGTGCAAAGATTGTCTGTAAACAAGTTGTACATTGGGCAGAAATGACCATGTGCTAGTATCCCCGCCATGCTCAATTATTGTCTAACTTTGAAGGACATAGCTTTGTTTCACTCATAATAGATGTCAAAGCCACTATAGTTGGACACTGTCAGCTGATTGGCAAGTTTCTGCTAGAAGGGAGATCCAAGTGGGCACCTTCACGGCTGCCACAGATTCCATTTGAATTTTTCTATTGGCTTTTTAATTGTATCTCTTTGTGTAATGTTTAGTGGTTGCTCTGGGAATTACCACGTTTTTAATTTTTCACATTTTAGAGTTAATATTGTACTGCTTCACGTCAAATACTGAACCTTGCAACGGTGTAATTTCAGTAACTGCTCCCATCCTTTGTGTTATTGTTGTCTTGTATATTACATGTATCTACATCATAAACTCCACAATACAGTGTTATGATTTTTTATTTCAATTGTTTTATGTCTTTTAAGTAATTTTAAAGGGCTGTATGTGACTATCTTTAATATTTCCCCACCTACTTACCATCTCCAGTGATCTTCATTCCTTCCCGTGGATCCAAATAAACACCTGGTGTCCTTTCCCTTCATCTTGGAGAACTTTCTTCAATGTTTCAAGTCATGCAGGTCTTCTGAAGATTAAGTATCTTAGGTTTTGTTTTTCTGAAATTATCTTCATTTGGCCTTCATTGTTGAGGAATATTTTTGCTGGATATAGAATTCTAACTTGACAATTATTGTTTTCCTATTGGCACTTTAAAGATGCCATTCCATTAAAAGTAGTCTCCATTGCTTTCGATGAAAAGTCAGTACTATTATAATTTTCTCCTATCTGTAATAAGCTATTCCCTGCCCCCTGCCCCCCCCCCCCCGCCCCTGGTTGCTTTCAAGATTCTGTCTTTGTCTTTGAATTGTAGCAATTTGAATATGCTGTGCCTTGGCATGGGTTTTTATTTTGTTTTGTTTTTTATTTATCTGCCTTGGAGTTTGCTGAGGTTCTGGAATTTGTAGATTTATTTTTTAACCCAATTTTAGAAAACTTGGGTTGTTTCTTCAAGTATTTTCTTCTGCCTGTTCTTTTCTTGTCCATCTGGAATTCCAATTACACATATGTTAGACCTTATGCTAGTACATCCTATTGGACCCTGAGGCTCTGTCCATTAAAATTTTTTTTCTCTGTTCTTCAAATTGGATATTTTTCTATTCCTCAAGTTCACTGACATTTTTGTTATTATTTTTACAATCTGTTATTAGTTCCAGTGAATTTTTTTCAGGTATTATATTTTTTAGTTCTAGAATTTCCATTTGATACCTTTTTATAATATAGCTTCTACTTATTTACTGATATTTCTTTTATGCCCTTGAGCATCATTAAAATAGCTGCTTTAAAGTCCTTGTCTGCTAATTCCAATATCTGCATCATCTCAAGAGTTAGTCTCTTTTGATTGGTTTCTTTTGAGGATGGGTTATATTTTTGTTTCTTTGCATATCTAATAATTTTAGAATGTATCCTAGACATTGCAAGTGATACATTATAGAGATTCTGAATTCTGTCATATATCCTTAAAGAGTATTGATTTTTTGTTGTTGTTTTTGCAGGCAGTTAACTTGGCAGAACTCAAATTCCAATTTTGTCTTCCCTGTAACAGACAACAGCAGACATCTCTGTTCAGTTCTTTTCTTCTTAGCTGGGCTGCTTGGAGTCTGCTCCACACAATACAGTGTTGGGATCAGTCAGAGATTTGATCAGATCTTATGTGCTGACTTTGGGGCTTTCCCTCTGGCTGTCTTCTCTTTGAGATTTCTCCCTTCATTTTCCAGCTCCTCTCACGTCCCTGAACTCTGCTCTCTGGTTCCTCAGCTAGTAAGACCACAGGTTTCTATCCGAGTCTGGCCACACTGTGGGACTGATGGGGGCCTGCCCTTAGATGAAAAGTTGTAAAAATTGTGTATGTAATTCATCAAGAGCCATTCTTGTAAGTGTCAATGTCCCTTTAGTTTCTGCCTACTCTCAGTAACTCTCCAGTTCCTTCAGATAATTTTGTTGTTGTTGCTGCTTTTAATATTTTATCCAGGGTATATCATTGTTGTCAGTGGGTGGGCTGGTCTGATATGAGTTACTTTGATGACCAGAAGCAGAACTCTATTTTCCCACTTTACAGGTGAATTTAAAATACACACGCACACACACACACGCACACACACACACACACACACACACACACATGTGCGCGCACGCATACACACTACAGTGAGTTTAAGTATCTTACCCAAGGTCATATAGCTGGTAAGTGACAGAGCTGTGATTCGAACACAGGCAGCAGTTTGGTTCCCGAGTCTTAGGATTTCTTCCAAGGGGAGGCTTGACTGGTGTGAATTTTCAGGATAATGGAAGGAAGTTTAGGAAATATTCTGGAACTTGTGGGGCTTTATGGTATCAATTCCTTACGCACCAGACTCATCCTAAGATCTCATTACTCAGTGAATACTTCATATGTCTTTGGGTATTTATTTTATATACAAGTTTATATATAAGTTGCATTAAAGGATAATGCTGCTCTTGGTTAACTGCGAAGTATTATAGATCTTTAGTTATGAAAAATCCCATATGTTCAGAGTTTTGGGATGTTGGGCATCTTGGACCATCTTACTTAGAAGTGGGTGAAGTTTATCATGTGGTTCTTTTAGTGATTAAAATAAAGAGAACTTCTGGAGGAAAGTCATATCAACAGTAATGTAATAAATATATATGAGTTGTTTATTGACGAAACTCAAAACCACAGTTATGGGGTAAATAGTTGACTTTTAAAAATGTAATTTTGCTCATGTGAGCCATAGGCCTTGACAGCATAACAATAGGACCAAGCTTGAACAATACTTGTTTTAGAGTTTCTGCTCCTTCCTGATAGCTTCCCTTTTTCTCCCCTAGCCTCAGTCAGTTTGAATTAACATTCATCAAATGATTAATTTCATCTTATTCCTATTGCCCCTTGATTTTATCTTCACTTTGTATTTTCAAAGTCTGGCTTGTTCCTTATTGATTTTGTGATAGTTCATAAGTTGATTTGTAGAGTAGTGAAATCTTGTTCATGTATGTTATTATAATACTTTCAAACTGAAGGAGAAGGCCTATGTCTTTGCTTTTGGAATTCTCTTGGCATCCCTAACCAGTGCTCGGATACCATACTTGAGTGACTGGCCAGTAAAGAGCAGGGGTTCGATACTGATTGATTGATGGTTCTGAATCCTAGCCAGTCGGTTCTGGGAAGGTGGGCTTATCTTCCCAGTGAAATAAAACTGAGCCCTTGAAGGCCATGATAAAGATTTTGGCTTTCATCCTGAGAGTAACGGGAAGCTATACAGAGTTTTAAGGGGCTGAGTGACAAGCCTAGATTTAAATTTTTAAAATAATTTCTCTGAATGTTTATGGAGCAATTCAGTATAACCAAGTTCTAGAGTGTAGAAATTAATATAAAAATTAATAAATTTTTAAAGTTTACCTGAAGGATATGATGTAGATGAACTAATACCCTGGACAGTCTTCAAATAGCTGCCTCCAAGTATTATTTCTCCTCACTGAAATTTTGAAAAAAGCTGAGAAGCATAGAGTTTGAGATTGCCTTTTTGTTTTTTCCTAGAGGGATTGGGAACCTGGAATGTGCGTATTTGGCATTTCCGATAAGACACATTTTATTTTTATAGTGAAAAATTGAAGCAATGCAAATATTAAGGATTAGGGACTTGAATATTATAAAGCTATTAACAATGGCATGTCTATACTTTATGCCTACATGGAAATGAGTATGTTATACTTTGTTAATTTTAAAAAGCAAAATTAGAAATTCAATAAACATATTTAAAATTATGAAAACAATAATCTTTTCTCTTAACAAAAATACACAAAAATAGAGATGAAACTCATTATACTTTATTATCCACCAAATTCTGTTGCTTAACAACTGTTTAAAAGTTTTGTTGCTTAAAAAAAGAAAACAAATCTAATATTATTTCAGTAATCATTGCAAATGTGAATTAAAAAAGCATTGAGATGCTGCTAAGACAGCAAAATTTTCAAGAGATTAAAAGTATGAAAATGTACTCTGATATTATTTCCCCTTCCCAAACATTTGTGGAGATGGAGAAAATTCTAAATATATCTTAAAGAAAGGAATTGACAACTCAACCAGTTAAATATAGCCTTTAGCTGCTGTTTCAACTGCTATTTGTTGATAGCAGGTTACAACAAGGTTAATAATGGTTTATTTGATGGGTTTCGCCACATTTTTATAGGATTTTATGCTTCTTGTATGCAACTTGCTAAATCATAGCATGCATATACCTCATTAAAATAAACATTTAAGTATGCATATATCAAATAAATATTGATGGAAACAGAAAGAGATTTCTCAGAAAAAGAGTCACCTAATGATAAACTGTGCCCTGGGCAGTAAGTGAAGTATCAGATTGCTCTGTTTTTGTAAATAGTGTCAATTCTGAATTCTGTACTGAAAAACTGGTAAATGACAGCTCTCTCTAGTATTTCCGGAGGCCATCTACTGTTTTAGAGCATAAATCGTAAATATACCTTTGAACTAAGACTGTCTCGCTGGACCTATCTTTTTGCAACTCTGACTTCCAGTCTCAATGGAATATTGAAGGGGAGGCTCGATAGAATAAACAGTGGAATCCTTGTCCGGGAATGACTGCCTGGCAATTGTTTCATGGAAAACAGGGAGGGGTGGGGGACCACAACCCTGCTCTGTTCACTGGCTCTTTAATTTAGATTACCAATGATAAAGCCGGGACTCGGGCTAAAGAAAGGTAGGATGCACACGCAGAAACATTAGTGCTAATATGCTGCAGAAAGCCAAGATAAATCAGTCCAGCTCTCATACATCACTAAGGGAGAAGCTGATTGCAACTTGACCATGTGCCTGAGTAGTCCCATCAGTGAGAAGAGCAGAATATGGATTAAAAAAAACTAGAATGTACCCTTAGGGCTACTGCCGTGTTGGACCTGGGAGAAGTGTCTGGTGTAAGTTTCAACTTGTTTTCTCCGTATATTTACCAGTGTGTTTACAGACAGGGAGCTTGTTTCTCTTCTCTGTGTTTTCATAGAAGCCTTGAGTATGCTTATTTACAGTAGTAGACTTCATTTTGTATAAATGTAATGTCAACCTAATAAAGTTCTTAACAGAGGACAGTTTAGCCCAGTGTTTATCCAGGAGAGGAATGTAGAAAAAGTGATGGCTGTCATAACCGTGTGTAGGAAGCCTGTGGGTGAGTTTTGTTTTGTTTTTTTTGTTTTTTGTCTTACAGGGAAGTAGGGGTTAGAAGGGTAGATTTCAAATGAAGAACTCCAGTTATTTTGCCATTCTTTAAAAAAAATGTATTTGTCACTCAGCATTTCCTCCTCCTGGGGTCTTTTGTTTTGAAAAACTGTGTTTAAATATGTAAGCCAGCCTGCTCGAAACGCATTATATTTTATGACTGGGATGTTTGTATTGTTTCATATCTGTTATTAGACAAAATAATCATAAAGGGTATTTTCTATGGACCTTTTTATATTCCAAAATTAAGTACAGATGGTAATTTCCAGCAGTTTTAAAAATTTGTCAATTATTTAATTTAGCATCACTTAAGCATCTGCACAAGGAGAAAGCTGAGATGGTACAGAAACTGAATGAGCATTGATTGCTCGTCTGAATTGCATCTTTAAAGTTTTTTGCCTCAAATCTCTGATTTCACAGTTTATTTTTACCAAATTAGATTATCATATTTCATTATCGAGACTATGAATGGGTGGGACGCTCTCAGATACCCTACATTTTCCGTTAGAACAGTACTCAAAGCGCCTGCTGATTGTTGCTCTGAGGAAAATTCTCATGCCGGCTCACCGAGAAGATTGCTTAAATAATGCATGGGCAAGAGCAAGGCAAGATGGAATTTATGGCCCAGACACCGCGGTCGGGCTTTTGTTCAGAGGAGAGACTACTTCAGTGAGAGCATATAGCATACACCGAGGCTCCGGGGGAAGCCTGTGACTGAAATTAGTGGCCACATGATGCTGTCCACATGTTATTTCACAACAAGCCTTAAAGCAGCCCGTCTAGCCTATAGTGTGGTGGGAGAGAGGGAGGAAGGGGGAACTCAGAGTGCCAATCGCAAACAGAATCCCCTGACTGAGAATTCCATGGGACACACATAGGAAGTGTATCCCATACAGGGGAGACGATGTCCCTAGAGAGACTGGAAGTTTGACTGATGAAATGCAGCATGGTAGTCTTGTTTGGAAAGAATAAACCTTGACCAGACTGCAGCATTCTATACACTATGTCTTCCATCTTGTCCTAATTAGAGGAATATGTCTGCTGAATCCTAATCTCTTTAATTGTTGATAGAGCAGGCATGTGATTTGCTATAAATACACATGAGCATTCATTTCTGAAATAATGGCTGTTGCCAAATATATTAGACCGACAGGAGTGCTGGACTAGGGAAGCTGTGCTGAATAGTTGAGTTTTGGAGGTAATGGACCAGTTGAGAATCATTGCACAGCTGGGCCAGCAGCTGCACCCAGTGCTCTGTCAAGTTCGGCCTCTAATTTCCTTGAACTTGTCCTTGTTTGCCAAAGTGATGAACGTAGCAAGAACTTGCTTTAAATGAGCCCACTGCAAGCAGAAAAGACCCTTTCCAAGGAGTCTTTGTCAAAGTGTGGAGTCAACAGCAGCAATGGCCAAATGAGGTATTGATTAGGTGATGGGAAGTTTCAATAATCATAAAAATGAAAACCAAAGGCACCGTTGTAGAATGAGGTAAGCTGGCAGGAGATCAGAGTACATTAAAAGGCAGCATTGGGTCATCACTGTCCTAACTAAAGGACATATGGAAAAATCCCAGAATAATATCCAGCAATAGTTATCTTGTAATTAGGAAAAAATAAAGCGGCCTGCAGGTTGGACGGCAGCCCAGTAATCTCAACGCCTTTTTCCTTAACGGTATATTGTTCTGATGTTCTTTGGGACTGGGTCAGAAGGAAGTGTCAGAGAGAGCATTTTATATTAAGAAGCATCCTAGGACTGAACAATGCAATTAGTGGCAAGCCAAGTAGAGACAGCAACAAGCGCTTGCCTTCCATTCCCTGGTCCCAAGCTTGAGGAAGTATTTATTTAGCACTTACGATGTATCTAGCATATTCTAGATACACATTCTAACTAACTATGTTAAAAGCTCTTTGAGGGTTGGGTGTGGTTGCTCACGCCTATAATCCTAGCATTCTGGGAAGTCAAGGCGGGAAGATCGCTTGAGGTCAGGAGTTCGAGACCAGCCTCAGCAAGAACAAGATCCCGTCTCTACTGAAAATATAAAGAAATTAGTTGGACAACTGAAAAAATAAAATACAAAAAATTAGCCAGGCATGGTGGCGCATGCCTGTAGTACCAGGTACTCAGGAGGCTGAGGCAGGAAGATTACTTGAGCCCAGGAGTTTGAGGTTGCTGTGAGCTAGGATGATGCCATGGCACTCTAGCCCAGGCAAGAGAGTGAGGCTCTGTCTCAAAAAAAAAAAAAAAAAAAAAAACCTCTTTGAGAGCAGACACTTGGATTTATACTTCTCTCTTATAAATCCCATCTCTTGAAAACTGTTGACCTGGATATGATAAGTCTGTCTAGTTACTTGACTTTAAAGAGATTAAATACCAAATCCTTGTTAAATAAATGTTTTAGTTTTCTGTTACAATATTGATACCCTCCTTCAGATTTGAGGGACTAGTGACTAGAACACTTGCAAGTTAGGTGATTTGGGACAAAATACTTAACCTCTGGGAGAACCAGTTTCCTCATTTGTGACATGAAGAAAGTAACACTCATCATGCAGGATTGTGAGAGTTAAAAGAGGTGCCAGGAGGTGCTCTCCTGCCCTCTCAGGATAAAGCAGTATAATTTACCGTATGGGTTGAGTGTGCAGGCGAGTGTGGGGGTGGGGCAGCTGGTTAGGAGGGTGTGACAGTACCTTGAATAAAAATATGACCTGTGACAGGATGCTGCCAGGGGAACGAGGAGAAGAGCATGAATCCGAAATATGTTTCAAGGAGGAATGACAGAATGTGGCAGCAGATTGTGTTAAAATAGGGTGATGAAGAAGAAGGCAGAGTGAAAGTCATGGTGAGGAGGGAAAAGATTATGGATTTATGATAATGGCAAGGTATGATTTATGTATATATGTATGTGTGTGTGTTCTCTAAAAATGAAAAAGCTAAAACAGTACAATCTTTCAGAGACTTATAAACTAAGAAAACTAAGTAAGATAGAAAAGGAAATTGGAGTGCTCCGGTTAACTTATGTAAAAGGAAAGAGAAAAAATCAATAATAAACCAATATTATAGGGCTATTGCTGAAAATAGAGTGAAAATTCAAAAGAATTGCTTAAAATGGCAAATCTATATTTGGAGTTTTTCCCAAACGAGACCCACAATCATCAAATAATAAGGCTCTTCTGCAATCTTGGAACTTATTTAGGTTTTCCTGAGTTAAAAAATGCCACTGAGGGGATACAAATAGTGTCAGGGTTGGGAAGAAAAAGAGCATGAGGAATGGAAATTCTCAAAATAGCTTGGTTTTCAGGAGGAAATGGGAGCCAAAAGATGGCTGGTTGACCTTTCGCAACTTGACTGTTGATTATGATTTGTCAGAAAGTTTGGCAACTGTTATTCCCTAAATAACTTATTGTGATTTTTAAGGAAATTCAAGCAAGAATCAAAATTATACCAAACCCCCAACTGGCAAATAGACTATGGTCTAAAAGTTCATTTGCAAGTCCTTTATAGGAACAATATTGTAAACGTGCTTAGGCTACTTTCCAGCAGTCTACCCAAAGCACCCTGTGGTCGAAATCGCATACATTTGCAATAAAAAATTAGTAGCGAAAATACTTGTAATGTTAGTCATTAAAATACAGGTGATAACCACCAGAATGGAAAGTGTTTTGAATGCTAGTGCTTGGGGAAAGGCAAGTTACTGACAAGATGATTTGGGCTGTGACTGTTTTAAAATTTGTGTCTGTCTTCACTGACTTGAACAGACTTTGACTTCTTTAATTTTGAGATGTAAGGATTTCCTTGTCCTTATTTCAGGTATGTCATGGATTCTACAATGTCTGCCATGATTAGGATTGCTTTCACAAGAAAATGGAATGAGGATGAGGGGAGAAAGGGGGTAGAGAGATACCGGAGGTAGCTGGGGCAAACGTTAAGAGAGGAAAAACAGCAGGTTTAAAGAATGAGTGAGAAGGAGCTTGTCTGAAAGGAAGTGAAGGGGGCGCTGAACATTGATTCAAAAGAGGTGCACTTAAGGGTCCGCACGTTGCTCGAGGGGAAACAATATTGGGCCTCATAGCTCCCTGGCTCAGCCACCAGGGGATGCTTGAGACTCAGAGAAGTGCTCTCTTGCGTCTGCGACTCCTTGTGTGACTGGGTAGACCTGAGGAATCTCCTATTTACTTTTCCTGCTTTAGGTCCTCCTTGTATTCACTTCCTTCCCTATTCATTTTGGGTGCCACGGCCTGTCCTTTCAACTACTCTCCGGTCAATATTACCAGTTCTCCCATTCATTCATTCATTCAGTAAAGATTTGTCGAGTGATTCCTATGTGTCAGACATTGTAGTATTGGATATTTGGAAACGAGTAAAACAGACCTGTGCCTGCCCTTGGCACCCACAAGGTCAAATACCAACTCTTAATCAATCCGTTTGTGTGCTTTCTCTTGCCTCCAGCCAGGCTGCTAGAGAAAATCACTCCGCTGTCCGGATGGATGCCATGGTAAACTTACGACCTCCAACCTCCATGGACCCCTCAGTATAACTCAGTGATCCTTACATGTTTCCGTTATACACTTCTACCATCCTCTCCAACATCTATTTGAAGACTTTTCTACTTTCCTCAAATCTTTGACCAGACCATCTCCCTCGTCATTTTCAGCAGATAGCCTCGCCTCTCACTGTGCAAGATTTCAGCTTCCTGCCAATAAATCTATTACCCGCAAAACCAAAAAGAAAAAGCAGCTGTCCTGAGGACAGTTCAACACAGTGCAAGTCAAATCTGACTCCAGGAAGCCTTGGAAGGCAGTGGAGGTCTTTACTGAAAGTTTCTTCTGGAGTCAGCCAAGGCCAAGGGGGGCACTGATCTCGGATCACATGGCTAGGCTTCCTAACAGCCATCTCTACACATCTTCCTCCTCAAAGTCTGGCTCCTCGTGGCAGCCATCAATTTATCTCTCCCTCTGCTCTCCTCCTCTGTGTCCTCGCCCGCAGCCACACTGAGCCATCTTATCGTCTCACTCCCGTCTGTCTTCTCTCACTCCTGTCTGGGTCGAGCTAACTCACTTATCGCGGGGTCTGTCACTTTCCTCCCACTCCACTTACCGTAATCAGCACAGTCATTGATGCTTGAGCAGCAGATTATCCTTTTCCTGAGTCGGGGGAGGAAGGTGTTGCAAATATTGGCAATTTATTAAATATTATGTATTTTTAAAATATTTGTCTATTTGTACACATCCATTTCCCTCCCTTAGGTTAAAACAGAAGAGATTTTTCCTCGTGTGACTCCCCCACCTGCGTTCTGGGGCCCATTCACTCCCGTCCTCCTGGGGTGCTTTTTACACCCAATTTTCTCCATTTCCTGTGTCCGTCACCTTTTCCTCTCTAGTGGATCCTTCTCATCTCCGTGTACATGGGCCCCAGACACTCCAATCTTAAAAAAATAAGACAAAACAAAACCAATCTTTCATCTTCCCCTCATACTCTTTTATCTACTCTAACTTTATCTCCCCTTTTATAGCCAAACTTCTTAAAGGAATTGTCTACATCTGTCGTGTCCATTTCTTCCCAACCCAGACACTCCGTGGCCCTCTGTGATCTGAATTCTACCCCAGTCCCTCCGTGGAAACCTGCTAGCTGAAGTCATCCCCTGCCTACTTGTTCTGAATGTGAAAGAGATGCTCAGTCCTTAATCCTTCTACAGCATTTGACATTGTGGATCACCTTCCCTTCTGGAAATAGCATTTTCCTGTAGCTTCTTTGTGCTCTCCTATTTCTTAGTCTCTGCGGGCTTATCTTTCTTTACATCCTATTAAAATATAGGGGATATTCAGGGGCACTGTTATTTTCTGACTTTTGGAGAAAAAGGGAGAGGGTTCCATCCATTCCTGTGGCTTCTGTTAATATTTACATGCTACTGACTCCCATGCTGGGATCACCCCAGGCTTCACTGTGGAAAGTGAGATACAGATCTCTTCTGCTTGGACAGTCCCT
Source organism: Avahi laniger (assembly GCA_963575035.1). Classification (NCBI taxonomy): domain Eukaryota; kingdom Metazoa; phylum Chordata; class Mammalia; order Primates; family Indriidae; genus Avahi; species Avahi laniger. The sequence goes on from CAUYSK010110300.1 coordinate 19,672, forward strand.
CCAGACTCAACTGGGATTTTGACCCCAGAGTGGGGCAGTGTGGGGGTGGGTCTGTTTCTCTGGCCCGCACCAATAATTTGCTGCATTACTCTTCTCTCTCAAAAACCTTCCTCAAACATGCTCCATCACTACCACCACCAGTTTTACTGTATTGATCTCCTTTGGGGCTGAAATACTAACTCTAAAATCTTCTTACGAATCCTTAGTCTATTGTTTATAGTATAAACTTCATGGAATTTATTCTTCTAATTAAGCCAAAGTTTTGGAATGCAAAAGTCTTTTCTATCTCAAAACTGGTTATTAAAAATGAAAAAGTACTTTGGCTTTCTGTGCTTTGGATAAAAATGTTTATTTAGACACTCAGTCGGCTTCTTTTTTTCCTTCAGGTCTTTTAGTGTCTTGGGGTAACTGAACGATCCCACGGGCCAATACAAACCTTTTTATACTTTAACCTACACTGGAATGGAAAAGGGAATTGGGTTGGTTTTACTTGTGGTCAGAGGAATCATTCAAGGAAAGAGACTCTTGACCCCTGAAAATAAAGGTCCAAGAAAATACCCCTTTGCTTATCCAAACAGATTCCTTATCATCTGGAATGTACCTATATCACTTTGAAACTACAAATGATGGTAAGATACTAATTTTTCAACACTTCATGAGTAAAAATGGATATATTACTGAAGGTATGGCTATTTGGTGAGTCTTTGTAATTAAATTGTGGTGAAAGAGAGAACTAAATCTATTGGCCTTGTCCAGTTTCATACTGCTCAACTTGGCACAGACTAACATCCATCCAGGCCAATCTGTACAGGTAAAAGGAGGTAATGTTTAAGAAATTGTTTTGAACCTTTGAGCCCTAACTGCATTTTGGAAAGGTTTTATATGACATGAAAGAAGTCTAATAATGATTTGATTCAGAAAAATACATTTTTACATTACTTATTTAGCTTTTTTAAAGCCATTTTTTAAGAAAAATTTGGAATATATTTGAACTTTCAAGAGATAAAAAGGTAGAACATTTCATAAATTCAAATTGTGTCATACCTAAATTTATCAAAATTTTAACTGTTAATCAATGGCAAAGAAACTGAAGAAGGTGTGACATGCTTCAGTTGTTGGGCTCTTATCATTCAGGCATGCAATTGCATTTTGAACAGATTGGAACCACACGAACAGATTATTGGACCACCTAACAAAACGAGCATCCCAGTAATCAATCTCTGAAATAACAAAAGCATGAATTAAATGTTTTTCGATCAATATTATTCACACAACTCATATCCTTAATGATAATACTTAACTGAAAGAAAGACCTTTGCTTCAAGGTTCATTTGCAATCCACAGAGAACTCTAAATTTGTTTTGACATCCCAGTGCTTCTGGAAAATACGAGTACTGTATTTCATTTTGTGGAATCAGAGCAGACTGCATAATAATATGCTCTTACATAGCACAGACTGTCTCCAATTTTTCATTCTAAGTTTTCATAAAAGAAAATGTAATGGGGAAGGGGCATAGATGGGAAGGAACCTCTGGAGTGGAGGGTTGAGTGAGGGAAGCCCTGTGTGTAATTCTCTCCTGTTAATTGTGCCTGTGCCCTCTTAAAAGTTATGCCTTGTGCAGAGAAATCCAAGTGATGGAAGCAGCCATCAGTCTGAACCCGACACTGCCTGTTAATTCAGAGGACAGAGTTATAGTTCTGGTTTTATCTTAATTAAGGGAGCCTCTACAGTTTTTCCTCTTCTAAAAGGAAAATGTAGTAACTCTTTTGAAAAAACTAAATTCTGAAATACTGTGGTGGAACCAATATAAGTTTCTGTTAAGTTGCATTTGGAGCACTGCAGAAGGTAAAGGCTGTTGACATGGTCTTCCCAAAATACAAGTGTCAAGGCAAATCCATCAGCAGCCTTGTCCCTTTCTATAGTGGACTGAATATCGAGCTACAAAGAAAGGCAACTCGTCTCCACCACTTATTGTTTCCTGCAAAATTTAGCAAGGCTGCAAAATGAGCCCTGTGATATTCAGCTCTTTCTAGGCCTCTGGGCCTGAAAGGATGGCAATTCTTCCATGGGCCTGACCAATGCTGTTATCATTCACTCCTGTCATTTTGCCTTTAGAACTCACTGTGATCCTCCATGGGGGTTTCTGATGTTTGTTCAAAAATCAGAGGGTAGATTGCTGGATAACCATTTTGCCAAATCCATATAGCAGTTGAGAGCTAGTCTAAGCTGAATTAGACAGAGACTACATTAGCCTCCCCCTAAACAGCCACAGTTCATAACATCAAACTAAAGTCTTTAATTTTATTTTGTCATTTTTGATGCTGAAGAAATACGGCATTCCCAGCTCATAGTCTCAGCTAACTAGTTTGTTTTTCAGGTGAGAGGAAACGTTATAGCATCTTTGTCCTTGGAGATTTTTCTCGGTCTTGGAGGGACTGGCTTCAGTTATCCTGTGTCCCTTTAAGTCGTTCATTTACTTATTTCCATTCATTCATTGACTTAACTGTGTGCTGGGCCTTATTCTAGGCACAAGCATTAGAACAATGAACAAGACAGCCTTATGGTGATGATAAAAGTGTACACCCAATGAAGCCTCTTCAGAAGGCACTTTAAATAACACAAGAGCTCAATATCGTCACCTTATGTTGTCTATAGCTTTCGCGGAAAAGGAAATTTTTCATTGTTTGTGTCATGTACCGTAGAGGGAACAGTAGGCTTTGGGTCTTTTGTTTATAAAATCTTAGAAATGTTCTCAACGTGAGGTTATACGAGGTCATTTAGTGACACAACCCAGGTCTCATCTTTTTTGTTCATTCTTTAACATGTACTGACACTAGAAATAGTTTAGAATAGCTTATCTGAAGAGGAGCAACTCTTCAGACTTTTTTTTTTCCAAAAGCAGAGGAACTTAGTTTTTACTAACTGAATCTCATGACTTGTAAGTTACAGCACACATTAGAAAGGCCTGGCTTCCTGCTAGAGTGTTTGCCAAAAGATGAAAAGGAACACAAGAAAAAACACCCAGTCAAGGGTCTGGCATCTTGTGCGTCCTTAGTAAGTGTTTGAGTTTCAGAATGAATCCAACCAGAAGCACAATCTGAAGCCCAAGTTTACCTTAAAGAACAAAACTGAATTTCCCCCCATTCTAAGTGAATCTCTAGAATGGTTCATTTCTCTATCTGTAAAGTGCAACGATGAATCCTTTCCTCAGGGGGTTACTAGGGGGACTCGAGATAGCAGGAAAGTTTTTCATAAATAATCAAGTTCTACTAAAATAGAAAGTTTATCACAAAAAAAAAAAAAGAAAGAAAGAAACCAAGCCTGAGGCCTTGATAAATTCTTAGGTATTATGTTCTTGTTGAATATCAAATAGTTTTTTAAAAAAACTAATATGCGTTTTTTAAAAAATTGTTCGTTCCCTGCAGGTAATTTTATGCCTGTATATATTGAGCAAAACAGTAGAAAGCATAGGAAGTCCAACATCTTGCATAGAGTTAATGCTAAATTTTGTATATTGAGAATCACAGATGGAAAATTGGTTTCTGGTATTTATATGTCTTCACCCATGTTGCTGTGTGTGGAATGTGGGCTGGGGTATTTCTCAGCTCAGTCTCTGAGCCATCCAGCACCTCACTGTGCTTTGATGATTTTCATTATGCTAAACCATACAAAATTGCTGATATCTGACCACTTCTGATCTATAAAAATGGCAATTTCATATGTTCAGCCTAATATAATTATGTTTCTATTATTGAATGTGTGTTTATTTATCTTCTCTGTCTGATATACACATGTGGCAGGGATTATATATCTAAAATGAAGTCTGGAAGTCTGAGCTCAGAAAATGCAAACTATAAAATATAAACTTAAAATGTCTTCTCATGTGAGCTGCAGATACTATTACTGACATCCTTCATGAAGACAATACACTGGAAATCTTAAACACTTAATAGTTGGGGACATCCTAAGGGTACGCTCCTTACTCCCAGGGAGTGCTCAGCTCAAATGAGGAGCCATCCTGGCAAACTAGGCCCCTGGGTGTGCTATGTCACCCCCAAGTCACCTCCTCCTTCCTAAGTCTCTCTGCCTCCCCATGGCCTCACTGCCCTGTGCCGTTGTTACCACTGTGTGGGTGCTGCTGCTTTGGCCTGCCACTCACCTGTTAGGGGATTATGCGGTGTCCCCGTGCACTGCTTTTCAAGCCTCTTTAGTTGCAATCCATAGTAGGAATACATTTAACATCATGACCTAGTACACGTACTACTTTACATATATATGCACATGATATACGATACCGTATACATGTAAGTTATTTATTTATCTGTTTACCTACTGTATATATCTTGCCAGGCCAGTTCTCAGTTTTGGGAAGCTGTCCATCATGTTTTTTTTGGAATGAGGACCCAGCTAAACTTGTGAATACTTTAATGCTTAAAGAGAGTGGGAAAAAAATGCCAGCTCAATCTTTAAGCTTTTTATCCCTCTTAAGCAGCTGTGGCCTGTGTCGGTTTATATCAGGATTTGTTTTCCTATTTCTGGTTTTGAGAAGCCACAACCTTGCAGATGAGCCCCAAGATGGGGCTGTGGCTTCAGTAACCAAGTTCTGAAACCCGTGAAATTAATTATAGGCGGTAATAACTTACTTCAGTTGGTGTGGAACGTTTTAGTTTGGCCATGACAATCACCAGCAATCTGCTGCTATGCACATGGATATAGCCAGGTGAGATTATTTATCTTTATGCCTGTTTCCTATTCCTAATATAACTTTATAATTTTATCCTATCTATAAGTTGAGATTTTAGTTTGTCAAAAATGTATGTAGAGCCATCTAACCGAATATAGACTATGGATTATGCCAGTAGAATCAGCAGCTTGAGAATGTATTGGTTTTGATCAAAATTTTTCAAATGTTTTGAAAAGAGTTATAGCACCTTTATCTCAATTCTAAAATTTGGTGTAAAGCTTATGTATCTATTTCTATCAGAATTAAGAAAAATAGATACCACTTGCCTTCCTTAAGACTCAGATAGCCTAATTAAAGATGGGTTTTCCAGTGGCCCACTGCTTTTAATTCAGAGACACATGTTTTCTAAGGGAAAAAAAGAGATAGTTACTTCTCCCTACAGGGTTTCATCATTATCAAACTAGATAGATATGATACATCATATCTGGAACCTTGCTAATCAGGCAGGCACTAGAGGCATGAGGCTTTCTTATCCAGGTGAATTCAGAATGGATCAGTATTGCTCAGAAGGAAAACTTGTGAATTAACTTGCCTTCTACTTGCACTGATGGTTGAGGTGTAGAGGCTCTTGGCAGAGTATTCTGATTGGTGTTGGCATGCTGTCCATGGCACGAAAGTCAGCTCAAGTGAAATGTGGCAATCATAGAAAATTTCCTTTGAGAGATATTGTACATTTTGACAAAAGAAGAAGACTGTTTTGTTTGTGCACTGAAAGCAATTCGAAAGGGGAATTGCAACAGCGTTTTGAGATGACAGCATTGTTGAAATGAGCAACTGACCATCCAAGGAAAATACATATTAAAACTAGGGTAAGTCCCTCAGATTTGAAACAAAATACATTGAGAAACTACTATGTTCCAGATACTTTCCAGTTTACTTTTACATGGTTATTTAATCCTCCCAGTAGTGCTGGGTGGTAATTGGTTGTTTTCCTACTTATAATTTTATGGATAATAAAACTGAGGCTCAGAGAAGTTAACCAACTTGCTTAGAATCACACAGCAGGGAAATGACAGTGCCCAGGTCCAAGTCTTCTGAAGCTGGGTCCAGTACCCTTCCTATGATACATCTCCTGTCTTTAACATGGTATTAAAAGGTGAAAATAGCACATCTCTATCTAAAAACAAACCCAGCTTCTGAGAAAACTGGATAATTGAAATACCTATATTTTGTTTCTAAATCATACCTCAGTTTCCAAATTTGCTTATTCTCTCGAGCCATTTTTCTTTAATGTATAGATTACTATATTGTTTCAACCTTGTTTTTTCTATCAAATACATCTGTTGGTTGTTAATGATTCTTTACTGGTACTTTTAGCAGCTGTTAACAAAACTCTTCAGAGGCTTATATGTGCTGTCCTAGTAATTCCTGTTTAAAATATGTTACTGACTCTTGGTGAATAATCTTAGCAGCATTGTTATGTGTATTTTTTTTTGTAATTTGCAACTTTTATGATAAGGGATTCTTCAACCCAACTGGATAGTCTGCTAGTTGCCAAGCCCAAACTACTTGGATTTAGCGATTTTGAAATTTCATCCGAGAGGATGAAAAGCTGAGCAGATACCTGCTTTTTCTTCCAGCTTCACAAGCAGCAGTGTGTTACAAATCCCATCTCAGTTCAGGCCCTCTGTGTCTATGAACAGTTCAGACTGATTGGAACTGTTTATTGAATGCCCATTACTTGTATGCGTTAGTCAAATGCAATTGATTGTTGTAATACACCACCAGCTTAGAAGAGGTAATCAGATCTTTAATTGAAGATGCTACTTTGGAGGACAGAATGTAAATCATTGAATACAAAGTCCAATAATTTTTTCATGGTGAATACAATGTGTCTGTGATTTCATTCCCAAAGATAGATGTCTGATATTCAAGACTAGGCATGGGGGCATTCCTGAGAACTTTTCTCAAGATTCAATTTGTTTTCATCTTGTCTCAAAATGTTCTAATGTTTCTTACCAAAACTTTGAGGGGTGCTAGTATGTGTATGCATACATGTTCATTTAAGATTACAATTGAAATATAAGACAACTTCCTAGGGAATGCTTTGAAAGCCAAGTCATCTTAACTGTCATTCACTGGTTACAACCTTGACATAGTCTTAAGACTATGTATTTTATAGATAAAACAAGAGCAGCTCTGAGTCTTTCCTCCTTGGTCTTTCAGCTGCTACCCTCTTTCCTAATTCAGCGATAACACATACTCACTTAGCATAAACTGAAGACATGCACGATGCAACGATGTAGATGTAGATTTCCTTGTTGCCTTAGAGTTTAAAGAAACCAGTTTAAATACCAGTCCAAGACCTGGATGATGAGCTGCTCCTTGCTCCAACCAAGCTTTGCTCTTCTAAGCTTGCTGGACTATGGCACCAACCAGAACATAAGTCCTTCACACACCCTGGACCAACCTCTCAGATAAAAAGACCTCTCCCTTCTGCCCTTGCTGCCTGCACCCTGGAAAACACCCAGCCAAGTGCTGGTCTGAGGCTCTTTATGGCTGCCCCTACCTTCCTGGAGAGCATTAGATATGAGGGACCTTCTATCTTCCCCATGCCTTGGGAAAGCAGTGAATCTCTGAACAGTTAGGAAGAAGGTACCGTCTAATTCCAAACATACTAAAAGTCTGCAGTATGAATAGATCCTCAATATTTTTTGTTCTCTCGCTCTCAAATGATTGCTAAGAATAGAGGCAAATAGACTCTTAAGAAACTTTGTCTGTGACCCCTCCGTGACTCAGCCAGCATTACTAATTTGCTGTGGGAGTCAGGCTTTGAATCTGTTAGAATAAATTACTTAAGTGGGTGCTCTTTGCATTAGAATCTGCACTGCAAATGAATTAATTCTGCACCCACTTGGTGGGAAAAAAAAAGTGTAAGGTTAGAGAGGTGGTGAAGCAAAACTAGAGATGGGGGAAGTGATTCTGTGGTTATTTTTCCTCCATAGTTTTTGTCCAGATCTATACCTCCTTTTCTACTGACAAGGTTTTCTCCCCATTTTCTTCTCTCTTTCTCCCACTCACCCCCTAAATGATCAAAAATGGTTGTTAATAGACCCTTTCACATTCTCACTTATTACCTTACCTCCAGACTTTCTGATGTTCATGTGAGGTTGTATCCAGAGGATTCTCCGTGTGCCGCTGTGAGACCTATTTCCAGTATGTCTACTTCTAGAATGTTCTGTCACCGTAGCTGGGGCTCATGGTATCTGTCCAGATTGCAGTATGATTGTTCTTGTGGTTGAAATCCAAGTTTGTTAACAGCTGTGGGGAAGAAAGCGCAGGAAAGGGAGAGTAGATTTCACTGAGGGTTATCAGAACACATTCTTCTAGAAAATGATGGCAGATAAAGCAACCAGACCAATTTAGAAACATCAATTGGATAAGGAGTCTTGCGCATTACATTCCCTGCTGAAGTAAAGGAATCAAATATTTTATCAATTAACAAGGGTAAGGCCACTAGCTAGAAAAATGGGCAACAATATGAATAGACAATTCACAGAGAAAGGAATATAATGTAAATATAAATAATATGTATAATATAAATAATGTAAATATCACTAGTAGGCATAAAAATGTAAATGGAGAAAACAATTAGATATGCTTTTTCACCCATCAAATTGGCATCAATGGAAGTAATTGATAAATACTCAGTGTTGGAGAAGATGTGGGGGGGAAAGGTACTCTCACACTCTGTCGGTGCAGGTGCAAATATTCATCACATTTTGCAGCTGACTTTGCAGTCATATATCAAAATTTAAAAGGCACACACCATTTGGCCAAATACTTCTAAGTCTGGACATCCATTCTCCAGAAATGCTTGTACATGTTTACAAAGATAGGTAAAGCACCTTTTTTGAGGTATTGTTTGTTACAACAGACTATTGGAAACACCCAAATGTCCACCAGGAAAGGAGCAGTTAAATAAATTATAATTTGTGCCTCACTTGAAATGCTATTAATACAAAGCTATTTAAAAAGCTTAGGGAGATCTGTATATACTGTTACGGAAAGGTCACCAAGGCCTATTGTTAATTCCAAAACAGGAATATATATTGCAGGACAATATATATTGTTATCCCGTTTATTTAAAAAGTGAACCTAAAGCCGTAGATCTGTATAGATACTTAGATAGGTAGGTACATGAACAGGTAAGGTTGTGAAATTCTATATACCAAACCGTTAACTGTGGGGAGGGGAAAGGAAGTGGGGTTAGGGGTAAAATGGACTTAATTTTTTACTCTGCATCCTTCTGACTTTGACATTTTTACGGTAAGAATGAACGCATGGCTTGTTTGTGTAATGCATTAAGCATATATAAAAATAGGAAAGTTTCAACTTAGTTTTCTGGGAAAAGGACTCTCAATTGCTTCCCAAAGAGACTGTTCAGGAAACCAAAAGTGGGTGGTGTAACGAAAGTTTTTCCTCTTTATTTTGGTAGTGGTTGGTCTATTTATGTGATGAAGCGTGAGAGGTTTTTTCCATATACTTTTCCGGAAGCGTACCTGCAGAGCCTGCAGATGAGGAGCACATCGCACACAGCTGGCGGAGACAGCCACTTACCTGTAGATTGAAGGGGGTGGGGGAATCTCGTGCCCACTTGCTGAGTGGAACCGGAGAGCCCATCATTAAATATGGTTAAACATAAAAGGGTACTCAGGTCCTACTGTCTGCAGGCCTTCCCTGCTGCCCCGGAGCTCTGGAGCACGCAGAGCTCAGCACTCAGGGAAGCTCAGAGAGGCTAAGGGCTCAAGACACCATTCATTTCAATAGAGCTCATGCTCTGAAAAAAGCGTTTCTCTAGGCTGCTCACTGGCAGGCACGACGTTACATCTTTCTTGACCCCAGAGTGACCTTCTATAAGTGCACATTGCATAGTAATTAATTATTTATGTGTCAGTCTTCCTCTTTACTGTGCCACCTACATCTCGGCAGGAGTTGTATTTGTTCATTTCTTTATCCTCAGCACCCAATACGGTGCCTGACACACAGTCAACACTAAAGAAATGAGTGTTGAATGAAGGATAAAAAGTCTGAATTTCAACCAACTGATATATAAGCGAACTTTTAAAAACTGGATTTTTCCCGTGGTCGGATAGAAAAGACAGATGCAGAAGCACAATAGTTACAAGCTCGTACGGTTAAAACTTAGCTACATGGCCTGTTGGTCCAGTCTTTAGGCTTTGAAGTTAACAGCTTCTGCTCAAATCCTGGCATTTCCACTTACTAACTGGTGGCTTGGCAAGTTCCTTAACCTCCAGGTACCTCAGTTTCCTTCTCTGTAAAATGGAGATACCAAAATTAATCATGAGCTGGTTTTTAGGATTCAGGGAGATAATGAATGCCGAGCTTTGACAGCAAGATATGACATGCAGACAAGGTCATTCATTGTTCATTCTTAGCAACTGTGCAGAACCTTCAAGACATGAGTCACCCTAGTTGGTCAAGTTTTCTGAATACCCTTTTAAACACCAAGTATGTCTAATTTAACTAACTTTGAGATATATCTTTAAAAATGGATTCTAGTTCCTGAAACACTATAATGAGCATCTTAATTTTTAACTCAGGTATATTATTATAAGGAGTAATTATTTTCCTGTTCATAACACAGAAATACCGCCCAAGCTTACGGAGGTATGTGCAGTTGTCATGCTTTGCAGCAGCTCTGATCTTTGAGTTCTTCTGTCTTACATCATTAGTGGTCAACTGTCAATCCTTACAGTTCTCGATGGCCTGCTTTTAGTACCTTCTTTCATTGTTGTAATTTTCTAATACGTTTTGTTCTTGGGAATCAGACAGCCAAGCATGTTATAATTGTGTATATATAAGGGTGACTTGATGAGGTTCTTAATGAGCTCTCTAATGAATACAGCGGATGATTTTTACGATTTCCAAATTGGTTGAATTCTTTCCTGTTTAATGTCAATATTCCATATATTTAAGACAGATGAAGTCTTACCATATGGAAAAAAGTTGTATTTTATTTCCTATTCTACAGTTCTAACTTGGATTCAACATAATGTCCTGGACTGGGCTAGAACTTTTAACACTTCCTCTAAACAGAAGGAAGCAGCCTGTGCTATTGAGAAGAAACCTGGGTTCAAGCCCCAGATCTGCTAGTAAATTGTTGTGTGAGCTCAGTTTCTTCCTCTCCAACAAGGAAAATAAGACTAGCTCTGAGTTGTCAGTAGGACTTAAATGAGATGGTCTTTGTTAATATCAGCGAATGTGCTTTGCGAATTATGAAGTGCTAAAATTTTATTATTCACATTAGTCTAACCCATGTTTGCAGTTTTTTTTTTTTTATTATCCTTCCGAGGATCTGAACTGAGAGAGTGTACTCTGCATGCCCTTATCAGAGAAATTCATCATTGGCCTTTAAATGAAGTACCTTCATTTAAAATATTTTCTAAAACTGTTGTGAAGCTACTATCTGATGGATGATGAAATATGGTACAGAAACCTGTATTAAAAAATGCCACCCTGTGGGGTTCAATGAGCTGAGGGAAAGAAATCCCTTTTTCCAATAGATTTTGCCAGTAAGATCTTTTATACATACAGATCGGAAAGCATTAAAATACATTTGTGGTGTGTTCATGGGTTTTAATATGGGACTGGTGATAATTAAGTAGATCCAGTATTTTTCTTCTAAATTTATATTAAATTTCTCAAACTAAATTGTTTATTTCTGGACTAACCATCTGCCCTGGTGTGCACAGTATGAAATGCCTTGTGATTAGTAATGCTCTTTTTCTCAATTTGAAATTTGTTTTAGCTGCCACTTGTTTCCCCCAGTCTCTCAGAGATTCACTTCCTAATCTCTTTAGACCTCTCTGAGTATCTACCTGAAATGAATTCCTCTTTGCAGTCCTGTGTCCTCTGGGGCTAGCTGACCCTGTGGCTGCCTTGAGCATGGGTTCAGTTTTGTCTTCATTATACAGTTAAGGGGCTTCACTCGAGGCCTGTTTAACTCTGCTGTTTAGTGGAGTGCAGGAACTTTAGAGACATCTAGGACTAAAATTCAAGAATCTGAAAGACAAGGAGGCTGAATTTCAACCACAAAGAAATTCAAAATCCACTATGAGAAGCCAGCAGAGGAGGAGGAGGAGGAGGAGGAGGAGACACGGCTGTTTGTTATGAGGGAAACGTATGGGATTTAGAATCTCAAGGTCTGTGTTTACGTCTTGACTTTGAACTATGTGAGTCACTTATCATTGTGCAAGTCACTTCATCTCTGACACTCAGTTTCTTTTTTGGTGAGAGTGAGGATAATATCTGTTCTATCTCTGTGTGGTGAAGTTGAATAAAGCTCAGATGAGATAACATGTGAGGGTGCTTTACAGACTATAAGGTGTTAGCAGACATCATTATCATCTTCATCTTCATCAATGCCATTATCATTGCCATCCTAACTGCTGTTAGGAAGACTCATGCTAGATCCTAGAATTCTGAAGTGCTGGCTACTTGGAGTAACAGGCTGTTTCCCTGCTTTTAGTTGCTTTCAGTCAAATTATTGCACTTACTCATGTTTCATCATTAAATTTTAAATTTGTTAACTTATAGTCATCCACCGATTTGGAAGGATGGAGTTGGGCAGAGGAGCAGATGACCAAGCACATGATCAGAAGACAGGATGAGGCCAATTTAAAGCAGCATGTCTAATATGTGCTAAAAAAAAGAAGAAGAAGAAGAAGAAGCTAATCCAACCTTGGGGATAGACCTCTCTTAGTCCATTTTGTGCTGCTGCTCTGACAGAATACTTAAGCCTGGGTAATTTATAAAGAGCAGAGACTTCTTTCTTATAGCTCTGGAGGCCAGGAAGTCTAAGGTGGAAGGGCCTGCATCTGTTGAGGGCTTTCTTGCTGCATCGCCCCATGGTGGAAGGTAGAAGCGCAAGAGAGCACGTGCACAAGAGAGAGCAAGAGACTGAACTCACAGCCTCGAGTCCTTTTATAATCGGCATTAATCCATTTATGAGGGCGGAGCCTCAGCACCAATTAGGCCCCACCTCCCAACACTGTTGTATTGAGGACTAAGTTTCCAACACCTGAACTTAGGTCGGGGACATATTAAGACCATAGCAGACCTTCTCTGCTAAGAGGTCAAAAACATTCATATTATAGATGGATAAAAGACAAATACATTGATCAAACATAGAATAGAGGAGGAAAATAGGGCCTGACATTAAGAAAAACTCTGCTGGTGAAGTGTTACCCAGAAGATGTTTTCCTCTCCTGGAAGATGTTTTCAGAAGAGGTGGGTTTGGTTGGAAGCCCAGTCCAGTTGGCAGTGTCTGGGAGAGGACTTAAGCCACAACTCCAGTGTGATCGTCAGGACCACAGAATGCCCAACCCAAATCTAACTTCGAGCAGTGTGAAAATGAGATGCAGAATATGGTTGGAAGAAGGCAAGAGTATCAAGTCTTTCCTTTCCTTTGTATTTAGGTTAGCGACAAAACGAGCCGTGTGTAAGAGTAATTTTTGAGTAGAGAAGGGAAGAAAAAATATATATGGTCAGTGAAATAATTGGCCTCATGGAATTGGAACAGCAGCTGTGGTATCAGACCAATTTTTGTCTTCATTGATTAGGCTTCTAGCAACTGAACTGTCGCCACAGCAATTCTGCTACAACAGTGACCTGTGATCACAGTGTTTAAATTCCACCATACCCATGTACCTCCACCCAGGACCAGGGAGCCAACAGTGAACTGTTAAAATGTATGAAGCAGTTCCTTGCTGGGAGGCTGTTCCTACAACCGCATCTCCGAGTTGGAAGCCATGAAAACGGTTTGACTTCAGATACAAGTCCTTAATCTCATGTTGACCTTGGACTGTAATTTGGATAACCAGCACTTTTATCCCCATTTACAGCAGGGAGGTGGATTGGTTAGAAAACCTGTGTCTGCAGTCAGTAGTGTTCATGCACTGGAACCTATGTACCTGTCTTGAATGAACATTTCCAGTGTCAGTACTGAATTTCCAAAAAGATTCAATTTTGCATGAAGAAAGCACACATCAGGCAGTGCTTTCTAATTCATGCTTTATTCAGCTGGAGATGCAGAGGCATTCCCTCCTGTGTGGGGATTCTGTGCTTGTGTTTCTACCACACTGGCCCCTTCCCTACGGTTTTCTCCGGGTGTTTTTTCGAAAATGTGGCAGGGCTGGTATTCAGCTGGTCCGCACTTGTGTGCCCCGGAAGAGCTGTTGAGGTCTGATCTCCATGCTGCTTCACTTGTCAAATATTTCGAACATGGTCCCTGCGGTATGGTATTAATTTTTTCAGATAAAATACATACGAAACATACTTCGGCTTAGCAGACTTTAGTCTTTGATCATAAAAGGAAGAAATTTATTTAGGAAATTTTTACAGCACTTGAAAATCATTTGTATTTTTCTTGATTTGTTCATCTTCTGATGAGACAGAACATTGTCCCCCCCCCAATATGCCCTTGGCCCATGCCTGAGCTCGTGGTCAGCCACAGTGGACGGTCGTCCCACCCCCAGAAAGCCTCCTACCTCAAGCACCGGTGTCGCTCTATTTCTGTCTCAGGGTTTTCCGTGCTGTGGGATCCGCACAGCCAAAGAGAGCTGGCACCGAAGTGTCGGGGATTTGATGCTCCTGCACGTGTTCAGCCAATGAGGGGTGAATACCTGGCTTCTGTCTCCTCCGAGGGCTGGTGCTGAGGCACCTTCTGTCATACACAGTCCCTCTGTGGGTCTGTGTAGCCCCAGTTTTCTGCAGTAATATTGGCGTCTCTCGCCCCTTCCTCTTTCGCACTCCCTTCCCTTGGCTTCCTGAGATTGCCTCCTGAGTACACTCCACTCACTGCAACCCAAGGCCTGGGCTCCCTGTCAGTTGCTGGAACTCAAACTAAGACAGTATTTTTCCCTGAACTGCTGGTTTAGGTTCCCAGCTGGTCTCCCTGCAAGGCATCTTGCTATTGACACCTCTGAATCTGTTAGAAATGCAAATCGATCAAGTCTGGAAACCTTTAATGGTTTCCTCTTGCATTAGGATAGAATCCCAGATCCCTAGGGCAGGTGAGGAGTGCCCTGGCTGCTGCTGTGCGTCAGGGCGTCTGAGCTGGCACAGCCACCAGGCTCCCCTTCCTCCTTCTGGCCTGGACTCCCCAGCACTGCCCTTCCTCTGTCCGCCTTGGTTTTCCCACTGTCTTGTTTCCCCGACTCCTTCTTAGACCAGCCCTTGGAACATGTGTTCCTGGACACCCTGTGTGTTTCCTCCTTAGAGCTTAGCATATTTGCAATGATGTAACTTATTTTCCATTATGTGTTTAATGTCTCTCTTTCTCTACACTAGGGATTTGCCAATAACTATAATTTTGTTAGACAACAGCCATACCCATTTATTTACATATTATCTATAGCTGTTTTTGTGCTACAACTGCAGAGTTGAGTACTTGCAAGAGGCCATATGGCTCACAGACTCTAAAATATTTAGACCTTTACAAAAAAGTTTGCCGATCCCTGCCCTCGACTATGAACTTTGAGAGTGAAGTCTCTTACTCACTGTTGTGACCTAGCACCCAGCACAGTCCCCGACACAAAGTAGACATAATATAAATATTTTTTTACTGTCTGACTTGAAACAAGGTTTCCATGAATTTTGCCTTTCTTCTTTCCTTATTATGCACCCCTTGTCTTGTGAGTTTTATGTGTGCATGTGGCAGTACTATTCACAGCAAGTAAAACATTGCCAGACCTATGTGTGAGAATGCGGTACCACCTTCTTATAGCTCTTTATCAGACAGAAGTGAGATTCCCACCTCCCTTGTAACATTTACTAGCTTTATAGGCAATGCTTTTACTAAAGACTTGGAGATTTTATAATTCTTTTTTTTTTTTGTTTACTTGGTCAGGTGTTTCAGACCAAGTGGGATAGGATATATTATGCAAAGTATTTTCCAGCTGCTTGCTTGGTTGAAAAGAATCCCACTTCTACATGACTTTGGGAAAACACACCCTAGCTAGATTTAATTTGAGAGAATCAGAGTATAGTGACCTAAAGAAAGATTTGATTTTTTATGATAATGATTTTTTATTTTAATAATATAGGGTATCTTTATTTTAAAAATAATGATTTCATTTTATTTTAATGATACAGTGTATGAAAATGTCCATACTCTATGCTGCTGTTGTTTTTAGCATACAAATTTTATCATCTCCCTCTTTTACTTAAAAAAGAGTCGATATTTCCCCAAGTATCTCTGTAATGCCCATAGGAACTTCTCTCATCTGATTTCCAGTTTGCCCTTATAATCTTACCTCCTGTTAGGCTCTAGGATAGGGGTTGTGAAACTATGGCCTTTGCTGCCTATTTTTGTAAATAAAGTTATATTGCAACACAGCCACACTCCTTTACCCACACATTTTTTATGTGCTTTTGTGTTAAACGGCAGAGGTGAGTTGCTGTACCTGCACTACATGGCCCACAAAGCTTGCGATATTTACCCACTGGCCTATCAAGGAAAAGGTGTGCTGACCCCTACTCAAGGAAGCCCTTGCTGCCTAGCCAAGCCCGTCTGTTCTCACCATTTCCTCAGCTTGCCAAACCTCTTCATGCATCTGATCCTTCGTACATACTATTCCCTCTGCCTGGAAGGCCACTCTCCTCTTCCCTACTTAGAAAACTCTTCCTGCAAGCTGTTGAGGCCCCACTTGGTTTTTCTTCTTCATTGTGAAACTTCTGAATTCCCCAAAATGTATTTTTTTCCTCTTCTATGCTCCCACAGCCCTTTTTACAGATGTGTATTAAAGCACGTATCACTGTTATTAGTATCATAATTCCTAGTTTTGTGTTTTTCTCCTACATCTTTATTTAATGTTCCATCTTTAGTGCATCGCCCAGGTGCCTGCAGCCAAGCAGATGCTCTAAGTGACTGATTAATATTAGGGTATTGAATGTTATTAACCAGTTTATGAGAAAGAGTGGGGGGAAGTAGTCAGAGACACAGATGGCAGGTGGAGGAATCATAGAATTTTTAACTATGAAGTATTTAGGAATTATTTTTGTCCTATGTTTCCCTATCCTGCCATCTTACAGATGGAAAAAAGCTGAGACTGAAGAAGGAACTTGGCCGAGAAGACTGAGGGATGCAGTACCCAAGCTCCCCCGCATCTCCGTCTACGGCCCTCTCCTTTGTACAGCACCGTCTTAAAGAGGCCTGAAAAGTGGGGATAGACTAGACACAGTGTATTAATTGAATAATTATTAGTAAAATTGTTAATACTTACCTCCGTGGTGGAGGAAGCAGGGTATTTATTGGTGGATCAACCTCTAGTAGTAGGAAGCACATCAAAGAATTTTGACATTAGCTCTTTCATTTGTGGACAAATCAGCTGATTCTCTATCTCTCTCAGTTTTTCCTTTTGGAATATAAAGATAATTCTCAGCCCCTGATATCGCCTCTACCTTCTCTGAAGATTTGAATGCTTTTTAAAGCTGCTCTAAATCCATACTGGCCTTTGCAATAACACCTTGGAGACCTGGCTTCTTATGATCACCTTAGTATGTTTCTGCTATTTCATGAAAGATTGAACTCAAAATAAAAAACAGCATTTTTCAAGAGTTTTCCATGTTTATCTGAGTGATGGTGATTTCATGTTGCTAGAGCCAGTTAACTGCTGGATGCTTATATTCTGCAATTGCTTAATGGGAAGACTTTGACCTGGCGAAGAGCCCAGTCGTCCATCTTCCTAGGGCTGGTAACCACTTATGAGGAAATAAGGATGAGTTTTAATCGGCTTCCTAGACACCTCTTCATGGAGGGAAGGGAAAGCGTGAGTGCTGAACGAGCAATTTGTAAGATTGATAGACAGTTTGGATCTAATTTTAAATACCAGGAAAATCATATCTATCATCTCAAAGATCATATCTGAATGATAACCTGCAAGCTAGAACCTCTCTTTTAATATTTAAAAAGTTACGTTTTAAGAGTTACGGCACTTGTTTCTTTTCCTTACTAAAGAGCTGGAAGAGATCACATGGTGCCATCTCTTTTCAAGTTAATGGGCTTTTAACATCTTTCTGGCATGTTTTATAAAGAAAGTGTTTTTGCAGGATTTTCATTGTTCAGGCTTTGGCAATAATACTTATGCATAGTAATAATGTCAGTAAAGGGGTCTTACTTGCTTACAAACAGATTTCAGTTGTTGAGAGACCAAATTACGTATCGTTGCTAGAAACACGGGCAGTATTTGGTCTCTGTTCATCAGGCTACTTTGTAATTAGGATTGCGTCCAAGTAACAAATGGCTCTTCTCCCACAGAGGTCATTTCAACTTGCAATTCCCACTCACAGAACAAGGTTTTACAAGGGAGCATGTTTATTCACAAGGATGAGCTTTAATCAAATATATATGTATACATATATTTAGGCTACCGGGTGCATCTCTAATTGTATCTGATTTGTTACTTTTTAATGTCAGCAAGGAAAATTTTGAAAATATGGACAGACATTTTGTAAGATTCGGGTCCAAGCCAATATTTAAACTTCTAGACAATGAGTGGCTTCTCTTAGCAGATTTTGCCAAGGAAAACTTAACTGCAACATGCAAAACTGTTTGAGGTGCTCTCTATTCCTGGGATTTTATCTACCAGTATTTGGGAATGTTGCATGGTACACTGGGTATATTTCTATAGCCATAGAAAAAAGAAAGATGAATATCTCAATATTTTACACTTGTCAAGGTCAAATGCCACTAGGGCCAATGCCTGCAAGGTGCAAGCAACATTTGAACAAGCATCTTACTAGTAAACAGGGAATTTGGAATACATAAGGAAGGAAGGTCCAACGTGAACTGAGAGTAATTCAGAGGCTATTTTGTTTTGGCAGCTGAGGTTCTGACGCCAGACCCCAGATTTTGTCCGAGGAAGGCTGCTGGTGACATTTGTAGTGGCTCTATTTAAGGAGAGGATGTTGATGACTGATAAGAGTCCAGGCTCAGAGTCAGGACCTGGATGATTGGCGACAGCCATTTCCACGGTTGTCCTCAGGGACTATTGGGTGACCTTTTGTTGCCTCTTCTGCCTTTTTTTTTTTTTTTTGGTAAGTGGATTTCTAATTGGGGTGTACTACAGGAGAACAGTTTTCTTTACAGGAAGTGAGGTTTTGTATAAGTGAACCTTCTTTTGAAGAGTGACCATTGGTTATTTTTTGATGTATTATTTCTCCATTTCTGCAAATAAGGAAATGGGGGGACGTTTAAAATGTCATTTATGTAGAACTTCATCTACTGAGACTTCTTCCTCTTGTCACTAATCAGCCAGGTAGCCGACTCCCTCCTCTATCCAACATGTCTGTGGTCTGAAATTCCCAGTGTCTTTAAACCAAGACAGATGACTTAAAATGAATCAGTGAGAAGCAGGGAGGGAGTGGTTTGAGAATACCCCTGAAAAGAATTCTTTGCTATGCTTTAGCCTGTTAAGGAAAGATCTTGTCTCACAGTTTTTAATTTTTTATTCAGGGCCGGATACATACTTGACGGGGATCCAGTGCAAAATGAAAACATGGGTCCCTTTGTTCAAAAATTATTAAGAATTTGGCTGGGCGCGGTGGCTCACACCTGTAATCCTAGCACTCTGGGAGGCCGAGGCGGGTGGATTGTCTGAGCTCAGGAGTTCGAGACCAGCCTGAGCAAGAGCGAGATCCCGTCTCTACCAAAAATAGAAAGAAATTAATTGGACAACTAAAAATATATAGAAAAAATTAGCCTGGCATGGTGGCGTGTGCCTGTAGTCCCAGCTACTCGGGAGGCTGAGGCAGGAGGATCGCTTGAGCCCAGGAGTTTGAGGTTGCCGTAAGCTAGGCTGATGCCATGGCACTCTAGCCCAATCAACAGAGCGAGACTCTGTCTCCAAAAAAAAAAAAAAAGAATATGGGAAAATAACTTAGTCTGAAAGTGGTCTATCTAAAAGCACAGAGAGAAGAATATATGGCTTTGCTAAGAGAGGTTCTTTCTGCCTATGGCCTGCAATACAAAATCCCATAGTTTAGAGTCTTATGCAGTAGAAAAAACACCAAACTAAACTAAATGCAGAGGCCAGGAGGCAAAGGACTGAGCAAGAAATAAGACTGGGGTCCTAGGCTTCTCTTATGCACATCCAGTTAAGCATTTTCTCAGAAAAGAGGGCACAGCTAAAATTATGGATGGTACATCTGCTCCTATGGCTTTTGTTTTGAGCTACTTAAGATAAGTACTATTAAATTGAGGTCAGGTGATGGTAGAGCACTGAAGGTGGTTCCTAGGAGCTTGAAATTCTCTGGTTTCAAACACTATATCTAGAAAAAAAATCTTTGGCTGTGGTAAACAGCAGAAGGAATTGAATAGAAACAAACAGACCAAAAGCTACCGAGCTTTTATGGGAATGTATTGCTAAAGAAACCCCAAGCCTAGCAATCTATTGTACTTTCTAGGTTCCCAACTTGTACCAGAGCTAATGTTGAGTAGGCCTCAGAAAGGGCATTTTCCCATGCCCATCTCTGGCATAGCCATGGAGAATGAAGGACAAGTAAGATCCTCTAACAGGAAGAAGCAGGGGCCATGGTGGACAATAAGGAAGATCTCCCCAGAGAGCAAACCTGGAGGTTCCCAGTTGCCTATCCAAGGAACTCATTCTACTGCCAGAAAGGGAGGCTTCCATATTCCTACTTTCAGGATATAATACATGCTACAGATCAGTGATAACTGTATGCTATTTTCCATCCATGCTTCCCTTTCCAGAATTGGAATTTTCATTGTAATTACCATGTTTTTTCTTCTCCATTATTTTTCAGACATATTGCCTAAGATAACTTAGGTTTTAGCTATAGGTTGCCAGGTCTCAAGGAGTCATATCTAAACTTGAGAAACACTACACATCAGCCAGAAATCCTGGTCTTAGAGCTAAACACAGGAATCAGATAAGGCCCTGGGTGGTCTCTCATTGAGGAAGGGGTGTTGATAAGCATTTTTTTATATAGGCATGAACCTTTCTTAAACAACAACCGTTCTTCCCTTACTTCATTTCCAACAGAATTCTAATTTTGTTTAGATAACCACTTTCCACAGGACCATGGGCTGAAATGAAGTCAGAGAGGTAGCTTGGGACCAGATCATGCTTGTAGGCCACTTAAGAACTTTGTATTACATTCTGAGTTCACTGAAATATAAACTCAATGAGGTCATGAATTTTTGTCACTTTTGACTCTCCAGCACAGTGCCTAGTGTATAGTAGATGCTTAATATTTGTTACACAAATGAAAGCGTAATGGGAATGGCTTCGTATATGGAAGTGATATGATCTGCTGTACAGAGAATAGAGTGTGGAGAGAGACTATAGTGTGGAATAGACTATAGCATGAAAGTAGGGAGTTAGAGGGCTATTACAGAAGTCCAAGGAGGAAATTATGGGGAGAGAGATAAAAGTGGCGAGATTCTTATTATATTTTGAAGAGGGAGGGACAGAATTTGCTAATATGGACCAAGAGAGAAGTAGAGAAGACAAGAATAACAACAAAACAGTGATTGAGCAATGTTTAATTCAAAATCACGTGGCTTGATAAGAAAGCTTTAAATAGTCACTAGCACTTCTCTTTTGTATTAAAAATGTTTTAATTTTGGTAAAATACATAAAATTTACCATTTAACCATTTCAAGTATATAATTCCATGGCACTAAGTATATTCACAATGTTGTATAACCATCACCACTATTTCCAGACTTTTTTTTAAAAAAAACAGACTATTTTTAGAGCAGTTTTAGACTCACAGCAAAATTGAGCACAAAGTACAGAGAGTTCCAAGATGACTCTTATACTCACAAACCCAAACCTCTCCCATTTAGAACTTTTCATCATTCCAGACAGCACTGGAACCCACTAAGCAATAACTTCCTAGTCTATCTAAGCAATAGATAAGCAATAACTTCCTAGTCTATCTCCTCTCCAACCCATGGTAGCCTCTGTTCTACTTTCTTTAATGTCTCTATAATTTGTTCTAAATGCATCATCTAAGTGGAATCATATTTGTCCTTTTGTGCCTGGCTTATTTCACTTACCGTGTGTTTAAAGATCATCTGTGTTGTAGCATGTATCAGAATTTTAGTTCTTTTAATGGCTAAATAATATTCTATGGTATAGAATATTACCACATTAGGTTATCCATTCATCTCCCGATGGACACTTGGGTTGTTTCTACCTTTTGGCTATTGTGAATAACGCTGCTAAGAACATTGGTGTATAAGGATCTGTTTGAATTCCTCCATTCAGCTCTTTTGGATGTATACCTAGGAGTAGAATTGTTGGATTATATGGTTTATTCTATGTTTAACTTTTTGAGGAATCACCAAAATGTTTTCCACAGCAGCTTCACCCTTCTACATTCCCACCAACGATGTACAAGAGTTCCAATTTCTCCACATCCTCACCAACACTTGTTATATTCCATTTTGTAAAATATATAATAGCCATCCTTATGGGTGTGAAGTGATATCTAGCTCCTTGTGGTTTTGGTTTGCATTTCCTTAATGGCTAGTGATGATAAGTATGTTCTCATGTGCTTACTGACCATTCGTTTATCCTGTTTTTTTTTTTAGACAAGGTCTCACTCTGTCACCCAGGCTAGAGGGCAGTGGCATAATCCTAGCTCACAGAAATCTCAAACTCCTGGGCTCAGGCAATCCTCCTGCCTCAGCCTCCTGAGTAGCTGGGACTACAGGCATGTACCACTATGCCTGGCTAATTTTTCTGTTTTTAGTAGGGATGGGGTCTCCCTCTTGCTCAGGCTGGTCTTGAACTTCTGGCCTCAAGCAATCCACCTGTCTCGGCCTCCCAAAGTGCTAGGGTTACAGGTGTGAGCCACCAGGTCCATTTTAAATTTTTGTTGTTATTGTTAAGTTGTAGGAGTTCTTTATATATTCTGGATATAAATTCATTTTTTTTTTCAGCATCTCATGGTCTATGGATATAAATTCTTTATTAGATATATGATTTACAGATATTGTCTCCCATTTTGTATGTGGTCTTTTCACTCTCTCTTTTTTTTTTGAGACAGAATCTCACTCTTTTGCCTGGGCTAGAGTGAGTGCCATGGCGTCAGCCTAGCTCACAGCAACCTCACACTCCTGGGCTCAAGCGATCCTTCTGCCTCAGCCTCTCGAGTAGCTGGGACTACAGGCAGCATGCGCCACCATGCCCGGCTAATTTTTTCTATATATTTTTAGCTGTCCAATTAATTTCTTTCTATTTTTAGTAGAGACGGGGTCTTGCTCTTGCTCAGGCTGGTTTCGAACTCCTGAGCTCAAACGATCCTCCCACCTCGGCCTCCCAAGAGTGCTAGGATTACAGGCGTGAGCCACCGCGCCCGGCCCCGAAAAAGTTTTGCCAGTTTTTGCCAGTGTTCTCATTGCCTTTCCTTCCTTTCCATCCCCCTTGCCCCAAGGATGAAAGCACAGACCTGATGTCCAGGTATCCTCTCTGCAGGGAAGCCGGCAAGCACAGGGGAGTAGTTCAGAACTCAAAGATTTTTTTTTTTTTTGAGACAGAGTCTTGCTCTTTTGCCCTGAGCTGAGCACCGTGGCATCACTGCAACCTCAAACTCCTGGGCTCAAGTGATCCTCCTGCCTCAGCCTCCTGAGTAGCTGGGACCGTAGGTGCACACCGTGATGCCCGGCTAATTTTTCTATTTTTAGTAGAGATGGGAGTCTTGTTCTTGCTCAGGCTGGTCTCGAACTCCTGACCTCAAGGGACCCTCCCACCTCGGCCTCCCAGAGTGCTAGGATTACAGGCATGAGCCACCGCCCCCGGCGGAACTCAAAGATTTTTTTTTTTTAACCTTTTTAACTTCTCCGTGGTTGTTTTTTTGTCGGGCCAAGTCTATTTCTCCACAGGGTAAAATGCAAAGGTCCTGAGGGCCTGGGCTGGGCACTGGTGATAATTGTGTAATAACTGGGTAATTGTGCTCAGAGGAGAGGATGTCACATGTCCTTCTCTGACTTTGAGAATAACATGGTGTACTCTGTGAGGTCCCTGAGAAAGCAAACATTTAACTCTGACATTCTCTGCAGGTCAGTTCCTACAACCCCCTCTTTGGGTTTGATGAATTTGCTAGAGCCTCTCACAGAACTCAGGGAAACTTACTTGTGTTTACTGGTTGTTTTAGAGGATATTTGAAAAGCTACAAATAAACAGCCAGAAGGAGAGATACATAGGGCGAGGTCTAGAAGGGTCCTGAGCCCGGGAGCGTCTGTCCCAGTGGAGTTGCACCCTGTAGGTAGGTGGATGAGTTCTTGTTCACCTTCCCATCTGCCTCCATGTGTCCAGCTATCTGGAACTCTCTGAGCCCAGTCCTCTTGGGCCTTTTATGGAGACTTCACTGGATTGACAACTGTGCCGAGATGCGATTGGACCAT
>CAUYSK010110302.1:0-23374 GCA_963575035.1 Avahi laniger
TCCAGACAGAGTCTCACTCTGTCCTCCGGGCTAGAGTGCCATGGCGTCAGCCTAGCTCACAGCAACCTCAAACTCCTGGGCGCAAGCGATCCTCCTGCCTCAGCCTCCCAAGTAGCTGGGACTACAGGCACGTGCCACCATGCCCTGCTAATTTTTTTTTCTATTTTCAGTAGAGACCGGGGTGGCAGCATGGGGATGGGAAGAGGGTGCGGGGTCTCGCTCTTCCTGAGGCCGGTCTCGAACTCCTGACTTCAAGGATCCTCCTGTCTCAGCCTCCCGGAGTGCTGTGAGCCACCGTGCCCGGGCCTCATCTGGGTATCTTTTTTTAATTTTTTTTTTTGAGACAGAATCTCACTTTGTTGCCCTGGCTCAAGTGAGTGCCGTGGCGTCAGCCTAGCTCACAGCAACCTCAGACTCCTGGGCTCAAGCGATCCTACTGCCTCAGCCTCCCAAGTAGCTGGGACTGTACAGGCATGCGCCACCATGCCCGGCTAATGTTTTTCTATATATTTTTAGCTGTCCAATTAATTTCTTTCTAATTTTGGTAGAGACGGGGTCTCGCTCTTACTCAGGCTGGTCTCAAACTCCTGAGCTCAAACAATCCGCCCGCCTTGGCCTCCCAGAGTGCTAGGATTACAGGCATGAGCCACTGCCCCTGGCCCATCTGGGTATCTTTAACCATTCTCTTTCTCTGCTTTCTTTCCAGAATCCCAGCTGGCTACTGCTTTGTAGAATTTGCAGATTTGGCCACAGCTGAGAAGTGTTTGCATAAAATTAATGGGAAACCCCTTCCAGGAGCCACACCTGTAAGGACATTTAGATACTGATGATGTTGCCATTTTTATTGTCATTGATTACTATCATCTATTGAATCCCTGCTGTATACTTATATCATTTTATTTAATCCTGTAACCGCCCTGTACAGTGGGCATTGTTATCTTTGACAGCCCATGAAACTGAAGCTCAGGGAAGTGAAATAACTTGCCCAAGGCAACACAGGTAGTAAGTGGCAGAGCCAGGATTCAAACTGAAGATTGGTTGCCTTCAGAATCCATGCCCTTCCCACTCTGCCTCCCATAACAGAAGACTTGAAACTCTAGACCTCTTGCCTGATTGAGAAACTAGAACAGGCTGGCAGCAGCAAGGACACGTTTCAAGAGAGTTACATTCTGCTCTTCCCACAGTTACTTAGCTTACAGCTGCACCAGCTGGCACACCTGGGCTCATAGAACCATGGAGCTGGCAGTGCCCTTAGCGGTCATCCGTGCAACCCCCTCATTTTATACAGGAGAGAAAGCTGAGGCTTAGAGAGGGGGAGATGTTTTGGCCAAGGTAATTTATTTCAGTTTTTTTCAAATATTGTTTGACTCTTGAAACACCTTTCTCTGTTTTAGTTTGTTTGTTTTTAAATTTCCAGGCAAAGCGTTTTAAACTGAACTATGCTACTTATGGGAAACAACCAGATAACAGGTAAGCATAGAGTAATGTCTAGCCATAGACACGATGTGTCACTGTGCCAGTCACTGCCAAAAAGGAGAAATGGGGCCAGGCACAGTGGCTCATGTCTGGAATCCTAGCACTTTGGAAGGCCGAGGCAGGAGGTTTGAGACCAACTTGAGCAAGAGCAAGGCCCCATCTCTACAAAAAATAGAAAAAAAATTAGCCAGGCATGGTGGTGCATGCCTGTAGTCCCAACTACTTGCTAATGCTGAGGCAGGAGGATCACTTGAACCCAGGAGTTTGAGGTTGCTGTAAGCTGTGATAACAGAGGACCACACTCTAGCCTGGGTGACAAAGTGAGACTGTCTCCAAAAAACAAAAGAAAAAGAAGGAATGGCAGCTGAGTTTGGCCGCACTTTGCCCCCCTCAAGGAAGATCCTGGTGTGCCTTCTGTCAAGGCCGTGTCTTTTCTATATGTGGCCCCTCCCCCAGCCTTCCAACTTATTACTCCCCACAGTATGGAGGTTTTATTCTGTAAGAATTGACCTGTTGTAGCAAAATAAATTGGTTGGCAGTTTCAGGTTGCTGTTTGAAAGCTTTAAAACAATGTATCAGGCCAGGCATGGTGGCTCAGTTCTGTAAACCCAGCACTTTGGGAGGCCAAGGCAGGGGGATCTCTTGAGGCCTGGTGGTGGAGACCAGCCTGGGCAACACAGAGACCCCATCTCTACAAAAAGTTTTTGTTTTTTGTTTTTTTTTTGAGATAGTCTCGCTCTGTTGCCGCAGGTAGAATGCAGTGGCGTCATTGTAGCTCACAGCAACCTCAAACTCCTAGGCTCAAGCAATCCTCCTGCTTCAGCCTCCTGAGTAGCTAGGACTTACAGGCACGCACCCTGATACCCATGACACCCAGCTAATTTTTCTAGTTTTTAGTAGAGACAGCACGGGGCGGGTAATGTGTATCTCACTCTTGCTCAGGCAGTCCTCCCACCTTGTCCTCCCAGAGTGCTAGGATTACAGGCGTGAGCCACTGTGACCAGCCAACAAATTTTTTAAAAATAGCCAGGCTTGTTGGTACATGCCTGTAGTCCCAGCTAACTGGGAGGCTGAGGCAGGAGAATGGCTCAAGCTCAGGACTTTGAGGATACAGTGAGCTAAGATCACTTGGGCAACAGAATGAGAGCCTGTCCCTTAAAAAAAAATTTGTATCAAAAGCTTTGAAAACATTTGGACCTCTTGAGCCTATAATTCTAGTTTTAGGATTTATGCATGAATGAATGTGTGCAAAGATTAGCCTCAAACATGTTCATCGAAGTATTATGTATAATGGGCAAAGTTGGGGAAAACCCAAATAACCTAGTAATAGTGAAGTGGTTTAAATTATAATATGTTCATTAATTTGCTGTGTATTATTAACAAGTGTTTGTGTATCCATTAACAAGTTGCAAAACATTGACATGTCCAGATGTTGGCGATATGTTAAAAGTCAAAAAATGCTAGTAACAAAACATGATGAAATTGTATCCAGTATTTGTAAGCTTAAAAGAAAAGCCTTGGAAAAAAGACAAAAGTATATATTAAAGCATTCATAGTGATTGCGTTCACATGGTTGGGTTATTGATAATTTTATTTTCTTTGTGCTTTTATGTATTCTGATTTTATACAAGGAATATGTCTGATTTTATACAAGGAACATGTATTATACTTGAAATAAGAGGATTGCTTGTTGATTTATTTTTTGAATAGAATTGATCTCCTAGAGCAGGAGTTGTCAAACTTTGGCCTGATTTGTATCACCTACAAACTGGAAGCGGTTTTAACGTTCTTAAAGGATTATAAAAACAGGCAAAGAAAGCAAACATGGCAGAGACCATAGGTACCCTACAAGGCCTAAAATATTTACTACTTGGCCTTTATAGAAAAAGTTTGCTCAACCCTGTTCTCAAAGTTTAGGGGGTTCATTTTAGCTAGACTTTACATCCTTAGGAGATAACTAGTTCTTATTCTCAGTCTTTTAACATTTTTGTATTAAAAATATACAATAAATGCAGAATGTTTTATCTTTTGAGTGCCTCGGAGTTGCACCTCTGACCCCATCCTCCCATATGCACTTGTGATACTTGAAGCCAGACAGACTTTGTGTAGTGGGTGAGGGATTTGGGGCAGAGATTCCTTCCATAACTTTTTCCAAGATTGCTATAGTGGAACAAAGTAGGGCCTGGTTAACTAGACCCATCAGGTGTGTTGTCCCTTAAGAGGCCCAGGAGAGGTTTACCTGGAATACACCAAAGAGCTCTTCAGAACAGAGGGTTTTTTTTTTTTAATTTATTTTAGTTTATTATTTTTAGACTAGTCAAGTACAGTAATGAGAAGTGTGGAAAGTGGTAGAACAAGGAGTTCAATCTCTACCTAACTGTGAACAATCAAGTGAGATAACTCACTACCTTCGGACCACCCGAGAGCAGAGGTTTTGGTCTTTGTCTCTGAATCTTGTTCTCCCCTCTCAGCCCTGAGTACTCCCTCTTTGTGGGGGACCTGACCCCAGACGTGGACGATGGCATGCTGTATGAATTCTTCGTGAAAGTCTACCCCTCCTGTCGGGGAGGCAAGGTGGTTTTGGACCAGACAGGCGTGTCTAAGTAAGGCCTTACCTGTTATTGATGCCCTACTTCCCTCTCCCAGGTGGAGATGTTTTAGAGAGGCCATGCAGCACGGCAGTTAAGAGCACAGGCTCTCGAGTGTGAATCCCAGCTCCAGTGCTGGTAGGAGTGATGCCGTGTAGGAGTTACTGAGCCTCTCTGACCCTATGTCTTCATCTGCAAAATGGGGCTGGTTAATAGTATCTGCTCATAAGGGTTGATGTAAGGATTCAAGGATATCATAGAAATAAGTCACATAGGAAATTATTTATAGGTGTTTGCTATTTTATTTGTTACTGTTACTGAGCCTTTCAGTGTAGTTAGAAGTTTCCCACTTCAAAAATGGAAAAACCTTAAGAAAGGCTCATTCTTGGTCAGCACAGTACTTAGAAGCTGAGGCTTTGGGAGTCTGACAGACGTGGCTTTGAATCCTGCTTCTGTTACGACTTTCAGTAGGTTATTAAACCTCTCTGAACTTTGGTTACCTCCTCAGTAAAATGTGGATACTACCTTCACGGAATTGTTGAACAGTTTGATGAGATAACCCTGGGGAAGTGGTCAGCACAGCTCCTAGGAAATGAATGCTTGTTAACTTCAGCTGTCATTAATTTTTCTCCCAGTTAGTCTATGAGCTCAGGAAAACATTAGGGCAGACTCTGTAAGTATTTACTGATTTAGTTTCTTCAACTTCTACTGCTACTACCATAATGATGAGAATAATAGTTACTTTCCAGTAGACTGGGAAGGAAGCTCCTATTTGGGAAGGAGCCCCACGGGTGATGGTGTCAAGGAAAATGGGGAACTGAACGTGGGAATTCCTGCAGATCTCAGGATCGTCCTGTGTGTGAATCCTGACACCGCTCTGTGCTCACCTCCACCAATGGGACTGTTGTCCCTTGCCTTAGTTTGATGGCTCTCTTGCCCTTCTCAGCCCCTTCTCCTTTCTGTATTCCTGCCCTTCCCTCTTCTTCATGCCTGTATTCTTAGACTTTCATCACGCTTGTGATCTAAATAATGTGTTGGGTTTTTTTTTTCCCGCAGGGGTTATGGTTTTGTGAAATTCACAGACGAGTTGGAACAGAAGCGAGCACTGACGGAGTGCCAGGGAGCAGTGGGACTGGGGTCTAAACCCGTGCGGCTGAGTGTGGCAATCCCTAAAGCGTGAGTCCTGTGGGGAAGGTAGAGGGGATCTGGACTACCCTCCCTGCACCCCCATCTGGACACCCCTGATCTGTTTGCTGAGAACCAGGACATCCCCATACTGGGTGGGAGACCGCGAGGGAGGTTCAGTTCAAGCCACAAGTAGCTGAATGGCTGCTGTTTGCCAGGCTGTGTCCTGGGTGTTGGAGATGGACTGGCATAACCCGCCCCTCCAGAACCTTATAGTTGGGGATAGAGCTGTGAACGGGGGAGGCAGATACATTCAGATGTTGCGGGTGGCACCACTGGAAAAGCTGTGTGGCTGTATGTACCTGATGTTCTTGCTCTTTGCCCAGTAGTGCCACTGTTGGGAACTTACCTGCAGAATTAATAAGAATTAAGGAAAAGGAAAAAAATTACTTCCAGTTTTAGCCTTATTTATATTAACAAGACCTACAAACTGCCTGTGAATGTCCCTTGCTATGGGAATGGGTAAGACTTAATGTTGCAGACGTCCTGCAGAATATTATGTACGTCACTATTACACCTGTCATGCCAGCTAGAAAACCATTCTTACCTTACAACTCCAAGCAGGTTTCTCCTGCAGATGCAAGACAGCTTTTCTCTGAACAGAACCTTTCATCCTTTAGCCAAGTGAATGATTCTTAGCTGGGGGTGATTTTGCCCTGAGGGGACATTGGCAACCTCTGGAGATATTTTTGGTTATCACAATGGAGGATGTGCTAATGGCATCTAGTGGGGACCAGCCAAAGATGCAGCTACACAGCCTGCAATTCACAGGACAGCTCCCCCGGCCATGGCAATAGTGTCAAGGCTGAGAAACTCTACACCAAAACAACAAGAGTAGCTGAACTATTAGGGTAGAACTTCCAAATGGCCATTTTTTTTTTAAAACAACAAATATTTTGAGGTTCTTTGTGGTTTAACTGTGTTTAATACATTAAAGATCATCCTGATTGCCCCCCAAAATGTTATTTGTTGTATATTCTATCATGTAAAAACTTTAAAGACTAGCCTGGTCAATATAGAGAGACCCCATCTCTACAAAAAATTTAAACATTAAAAAAAAAAAGTTAGCCAGGCATGGCGGCACACACTTGTAGTCGTAGCTGCTTGGGAGGCTGAGGGAGGAGGATGGCTTGAGCCCAGGAGTTGGAGGCTGCAGAGAGCTATGATGACACACTGTACTTTAACTTGAGTGACAGAATGAGACCTTATCTCAAAAAAAAAAAAAAAAAAAATTTAAATATTTTAAAGGAAAGAAATTTTCTCATAATTTCATCACCCTAAAATGACCTTAATTTCTTTCATTTTTAATTACAAAAGTGAAGCTCTTTTTTTTTCCTCAGTTTCCTCAGTGTATACACTTTTCTATATAGTTGCGCAATCATTTCTTTTTTTTTTTTTTTTGAGACAGTGTCTTGCTCTGTTGCCCGGGCTAGAGTGCCATGGTGTCAGCCTAGCTCACAGCAACCTCAGACTCCTGGGCTCAAGCAGTCCTCCTGCTTCAGCCTCCCAAGTAGCTGGGACTACAGGCATGCGCCACCATGCCCGGCTAATTTTTATATATATATATTTTTTTTTTTTTTTAATTGTCCAGATCATTTCTTTCTATTTTTTAGTAGAGACGGGGTCTCGCTCTTGCTCAGGCTGGTCTCAAACTCCTGACCTTGAGCGATCCACCCACCTCGGCCTCCCAGAGTGTTAGGATTACAGGCATGAGCCACCGCGCCTGGCCCACAATCATTTTTTTTTTAAACGCTGCAGGATATTCTTTTGTCAGTCCTGACAAAATTTGATAAGAGAGACAAACCTAACCATTAAAACCTCTTGTCTTAAAAGCATGGGCTCTAGAGCCAGACAGCCTGGGTTTGAATCTCCTATTAGCGCTGTATGACTTTGGACAAATTACTTAACCTCTCTCTATACCTCAGTTTCCTCATCTGTAAAATAAGAACGATGGTATACTTATTGCAAAGGGATGCTGTGAGGATTAAATGAGTTAATCTGCATAAAGCACTTAAAACAGCCTCCGGCCACTTAGCCAATATTATGGAAATGTTACTTATATTTGTTTATTTTTGTTTATTTATTTAAGGAGCCGGGTAAAGCCAGTGGAATATAGTCAGATGTACAGTTACAGCTACAACCAGTATTACCAGCAGTATCAGAACTACTATGCCCAGTGGGGCTATGACCAGAACACAGGCAGCTACAGCTACAGTTACCCCCAGTATGGCTATACTCAGAGCACCATGCAGGTAACAGTGATTTGGCAAGTCTGGCCATCTTGGGTTAAGTTTCTCCTCTAGAAACGGGTCATTCTCCAGGATGGGATTGGTTAGGACTGGGACTTGGGCTTTGGCAAAAATGGGGAAAGCTGAAGTAATCTAGTAACTCTTGTTAAAAATAAGCCTTCGTGGTCATGGGCCACCATTTCACCATGCTCTTCACCCACCTCTCTGGTCTCTTGACAGACATATGAAGAAGTCGGAGACGATGCATTGGAAGGTAAGAAAGAGTTTGTTCATTCATTCCTCTGTCCACCATTGTCAAGTGACTGTCTTGTGGCTGGCACTGTGCCTTCAGCTAGATGCCAAGAGACAGCAAGGTAAATTCTGTGCTGGAAGAACTTACATTTCTAGTGAGAGAGCCGGATGCCTACATAATTACAGTAAGATGTGATGTGTGTCACTCAGAGTTATGAATGCAGATCCCAGAGAGGCCAGGACAAGCAGCTACAGGGGAGGAAGACCATCATTCCCTAGACATGTGGCATTCTATCCCAGGAAGTGGGTCTCTAACAATAGTACTGTTACCTTGTATTTATTTGATGGTTTGTAAAATGCATTTTATTTGGAAAATACAGTAAAGTATAATGAAGAAACTGAAAATCACCCCAATCCTTCATTGTAGTAATAGCCAAAATATTTATTATAATTTTCATTGAATTTAACCAAAGAAAAAGGAAAATACAACTGAAGGAATTGCTAAAACCGCAAATGTTTTTTCAAACAAGATACTAATGGTTCTTAAAAAATTTTCTAAGGTTTTAAAAAACTATGAAAAACAATTAAAAATAATTTTTTCAACATGTTTCTGAATAGATGTTAAGTTTTCAGGAAATAAAATTCAAACAGTTGTTTTATAAAAGCAGGCATTGATTTCTAACTAAAGAAAATGAAACTTTTTTGTCTTTTTAATTTTTTTAATTATTATGAGTACATAGTAGTTATATATGATAAAACTTTTTTAAGGTACATTTTAAACTTTTATTTTTATTTATTTATTTATTTTTTTGAGACAGTCTCATTCTCTTGCCCTGGGTAGAATACAGTGACATTATCATAGTTTACTGCAACCTCAAACTCCTGGGCTCAAGCGATCCTCCTGCCTCAGCCTCCCAAGTAGCTGGGACTACAGGCGTACACCACCACGCCCGGCTAATTTTTTCTATATATTTTTAGTTGTCCAGATAATTTTTTTCTATTTATAGTAGAGACGAGGTCTCACTCTTGCTCAGGCTGGTCTCAAACTCCTGAGCTCAGGCAATCCTCCTGCCTTGGCCTCCCAGAGTGCTAGGATTACAGGTGTGAGCCACCGCGCCTGGCCCATTTTAAACTTTTAAGTTTAAAATCTATTTTGAAGATTATTCTTCAAGAGAAGTCACAGCAAATTGTCCTTTAAAGGAAACAGATCACCTTCAAGCCAAGAACAAACTTGTATAATTCATACCATTTTTAAAGCACTTTCACATGTACCCTCTCATCTGCTTCCAACAGTAGTGACCCTATGGAGTGGGCTGGGCAGGGCACAGGGACTCCAATTGACAGATGGGGAACTAGTGGCCCAGAAAGCCCAGGTGATCCGCTGTAGGTCACATAGTGACTTGGAGCAAAGTAAGGATTGGAGTCCCTGTCTTTCTGTATTCAAGTCTCCAGCTCTTTCCTCCAGAAACACTGCCTGCATTCTGCAGATAATTAGCCTAATTATAATAAGATCTGTAGGTAACTCCTTAGAATTTCCCAATCTCTTTTGCATCCATTAGTCATATAATGATAGCCAACATATTTTATGCCACACACTGCTACCTGGTAACTCTGTGATGGATAGATGCCAGTCTAATACCCACTCTACAGAAAAGAAAACCGAGGCTTAGACAGCTATTCATAGTAGTAGCTAAGGGTTATTGAGGCTTTACTATGTGCAGAACATTGTCCTAAGCACTTTACATGTATTAAATCATTTAATCTTCACAATAGTTTTGAGGTAAGTGCCACAATTACCCCGATTTTATAATAGAAAACTGAGATAAAGAAGTTAGAGTACTTGTTCAAGATCAAAATAGTTGCAAGTTGCAATACAGTAGCAAGAGGTAGAATCAGTCTGAGAATCCCTGCAGTCTTGCCCGGTGCTTCATGCTCTTTACCAGTGAGTGCATTATCCTGCTTCCCATTGGAGCCTCACACCCACCCGGAGGAGTAGGCCCAGCAGGGATGGTTGCCCTTCATCTATTCTGTGGCTTCAGTAGGGCATCTTCCAGGCCCTGTCTTCTGAGTGAGGAAGGGGGCTTTATTATATGTATACCCACAGACTTTAGCACACACAGACACCTGACCTTGACTAAGCCATACAATAGTCTCTTCCCATCAGCTGTCACCTACACTGAGTGGAGTAACCAGGTGGGTCATGGTTACAGTTGCTTTCTTACAGTTTCCATCAGGAGCCTTTGTAGATGCTCAGAGCTTAAATCTTATAATTTAGATTAAAATGACAAAGATCCCTCTGATTGTAGGTACAGGCCCAGTACTTATATGGAAAGATTCGGCACTGACTGGTTTCAAAAGAGAAAACAGACCGTTAAGAGTGAGGCCAGGCGCATGGCTCATGCCTGTAATCTTAGCACTCTGGGAGGCCGAGGCAGGAGGATTGCTTGAGGTCAGGAGTTTGAGACCAGCCTAAGCAAAAGCGAGACCCCTGTCTCTATTAAAAATAAAAAAAAATTAACCAGGTATAGTGGCACGTGCCTGTAATCCCAGCTACTCAGGAGGCTGAGACAGGAGGATCACTTGAGCCCAGGAGTTTGAGGTTACTGTGAGCTAGGCTGACGCCATAGTACTCTAGCCCAGGCGACAGAGCGAGACTCTGTCTTAAAAAATAAAGAGTAAGTGAGAATGCTGGAAATAATTTATACAAGATGAAAAAAGTTTAAACATATCATTTGTATCAGTCAGGGTTCTCCAGAGAAACAGAACAAATAGGATATGTTTATGTATAAAGAGATTTATTTTAAGGAATTGGCTCCCACAATTGTGGGGTCTGGCAAGGCTAACATCTGTGTGCCAGGCGCGCAGCCTGAAAACCCAGACAGTGGTTGGTGTTGTAGTCATGAGTCTGGCATTTGTAGGGTAAGGCTGGCAGACAGAAAACTAGGACAGGATTTCTCTGTTAGTCTTGAGGCAAAATTCCTTCTCTGAGAAACTTGTTTTTTGCTCTTAGGACCTTCAAGTAATTAGATGAAGCCCCACCCACATTATAGAGGATAATCATTACTTAAAATCAACTGATTGCAGGTGTTAATTACACCTACAGAATATCTTCACAGCAACATCTAGACTGATGTTTGACCAAACAACTGGGCACCATTAGCCTAGCCAAGTTGACACCTAAAGTTTTAACCATCACAATGTTTCTATAAAGTTAGTTTATACCCTTTGAATTAGTAACTTTACTGGAAAGATTTTTAACCCAAAGTGATAATCATCAGTACAGATAAACATCTGTATATTAGAGGATTTGTTAAACAAATAATGGTAGCAACTTTTTAAAAATCTTGTCTTGGCTGGGCGCAGTGACTCATGCCTGTAATCCTAGCACTCTGGGAGGCCGAGGTGGGGGGATCGTTTGAGGTCAGGAGTTCCAGACCTGCCTGAGCAAGAGCCAGACCCCGTCTCTACTAAAAAAAAATAGAAATTAGCTAGACAACTAAAAATATATATATAAATATATTTCTATATAAAAATATATAGAAAAAATTAGCCAGGCATGGTGGCACATGCCTGTAGTCCCAGCTACTCAGGAGGCTGAGGCAGTAGGATTACTTTAGCCCAGGAGTTGAGGTTGCTGTGTTCTAGGCTGACACCACGGCACTCACTCTAGCCCGGGCAACAGAGTGAGACTCTGTCTCAAAAAAAAAAAAAAAAAAATTTAAAATAATAATAATAAAAAAAAATCTTGTCTTTTTCTGAGTTTGACACAGCAAAATGTTCTCAGTGAGAAAAGACCAGATGTAAATAGACTATATTGCAAGATCCCAGTTAGGTTTTTGGTTTTTATTTTGAAATATAATTGACAAAACATAAAATTTACCCTTTTAAAGCATACATGTGTAATTAAGTAGATTCTGGAATAGTCACAAAGTTATGCAGCCATTATGACTCCCGTGTCTAATTCCAGAACATTTTCATCATCCCAAAAAGAAACCCTCCATTACCAGTTACTCTTTATATCCCCCACCCCGAGACCCTGTAAACTACTCATCTACTTTGTCTCTGGATTTGCCTATTTTGGACATTTTGAACAAATGGAATCATATATAATATGTGATCTTTTATGAATGGCTTCTTTCACTTAGCATAGTATTTTCAAGGTTCATCCATGTTGTAGCCTGTGTTGGGACTTCATTCCTTTTTATGGCCAAATAATATTCCATTGTATGAACATCCATTGATTTTGTTTATCCATTTATCAGTTGATGGACATTTGGGTTGTTTCCACTTCTGGCTATTATGAATAATGCTACCATGAACCATTCATATATGAGTTTTTATGTGAACATACAAAAGTTTTATTTCTCTTAGGTACATTCCTGGGAGTGGAATTGCTGGATCATTTCATAAACTATTTTTAACCATTTGAGGAGCTGTCAAACTTCCATACTGGCTGCAGTACTTTACATTCCTACCCATCTGTATATTGTATTTGAGGGTTCCAGTTTCTCCACATCGTCACCAACAGTTTTTATTTTTAATTATAGCCATCCCAGTGGGTTTGCAGTGGTATCTCGTTACAGCTTTTTGTTTTTGAAAGGAGGTCTCCCTTTGTTGTTCAGGCTGGCTTCTCACTGCTGGGCTCCAGGTATCCACCTGCTGCATCCTTCCCAAGTGCTGGCATTATAGACGTGAGCCACCATGCCAGGCCTTCATTGTGGTTTTGATTTGCATTTCTCTCATGGCTAATGATATTGATCATGTTTTCATATGTTTATTGGCCATTTGTATGTTTTATTTAGAGAAATGTCTTTCCAAGTCCTGTGCTTTATTTTTTTAAGAGACAGGTTCTCGCAATGTTGCCCAGGCTGGCCTCGAATACTTGGGTTCAAGTGATCCTCCCGCCTCACTCTCCTGAGTAGCTGGGACAACAAGTATGCCACCATGCCCAGCTGTTGGCTATTTTAAAAACTGGGTTGTCTTTTTTTTTTTTTTTTTTTTGAGACAGAGTCTAACTCTTTTGCCCGGGCTAGAGTGCCATGGCGTCAGCCTAGCTCACAGCAACCTCAAACTCCTAGGCTCAAGCGATCCTCCTGCCTCAGCCTCCCAAGTAGCTGGGACTACAGGCATGTGCCACCATGCCCAGATAATTTTTTCTATATACTTTTAGTTGTCCAATTAATTTCTTTCTAATTTTAGTAGAGACAGAGTCTCACTCTTGCTCAGGCTGGTCTCGAATTTCTGAGTTCAAACAATCCACCTGCCTTGGCCTCCCAGAGAGCTAGGATTACAGGTGTGAGCCACCACACCGGGCCGTAAATGAGTTTTTATAAATAGGATGCCTGCTCATTAAAAAGTTAAAGCAGCAGAATGCTTCTGCTGCTAGATCACAATATTTTGAATTATGCTCACAGTTTCTTGAGTACTTAGGTAGCACGTGTTACAGAAACACGCATGTTCTTTTTTGTTAGGTATGACAAAGGATCCAATTACGGTTTTTGTTAATAGAAAATTAACTTTTTCTGCACTTTGGTTTCTTCATCTACCAAACTCGGGGAGTGGTGGACTTGAATCTGCTCGTGTCTGGGACGTAAAAGGTGACGTCCTGACATCCCGCATCTCACTGAGCTTCTCCAGCCAAATCTACTGGCAGTCCTGTGAGGGGCCCTCCCAGCAGCAGGAAGGGGCACAGAGGGACACTGTCTCTAGCACCAGCTGGCATTTCCCTGAGGGGTTTGAAAGTGTGGAGGATCACACATATCCACAAGGATGTCCAGTGGAGGTGGTCTGGGTGATCTCTACTTGGGTAATTTAAGACAAAATGTATTCCTGTCGACCGTGTAGAAAATGCCATCATCTTGAAATTAATGATGTGCTATAGTAACCTGCCTTCCTGATTCTATAAAGGTGCACATGGAAGCCCATAGAAGGTAAGTGATTTGCCCAAGTGAAAAACTCTCCATCTCCATAGTTCTTCACACTGACTCCCTCCTCTTTTGCTAGCAGAAATTCAGGGTCGTTGCTCAGCTGGCCATACCTACCTCTCTGCATGCCAGGCGCCACGCTGGGAACCTCAGGCCCACTCACTCCTGGGAGGCAGATATGAGCAGAGGTCCCTTCATGGCAAGGTTTCCACAAACAGGGCACTTATCTTGCCTGTCTGCCAGGGTGGGTCAGGAAAAACTTATGGCTGGACAAACTGGGGTTCAAGTTCCCATTCTGGCCTAAACCTGATGTCTGAGAGACCTCAAGCCCTGAGGATCAGCAATCTTATCTGATAAAGCAGGGACAAGCACTTGGGTACCACATCGAGGGGACCCTAGAACTTGGAATTAAGATCACCCTTTGAGAATGAAACTACTTCAAAGACAAGAATGTGGAGAAGCCAAACTGTCTTGAAGAAGCAGAATGAGTCCTCGGCCAGGAAGACTCAGCGGTCACCTGACTGATGTCTTCAGCATTTAGTAAAAGTTGTAATTAATCGTGCGTGTGATTTCAACCTGTCTCTCCTGCTAAGCTGTAAGTTCAGGAGGACAGGAGCCCCGTCCACCCTTCTCTGCCTTTGTCCTGGGTACCTGGTCACAGAGCAAGCACTTGATAAATGAACGCATGGGACACAGCTAAGGAAACAATGTGCTCATCGGAATGTCAGCCAGGGAAGCCCAAAGAAATCAAGCTGGCACCGTGGTGCCATCCAAGCCCTGGCCAGGGAGGGGACCTGTTGGCCAAGAGCCTTCTGCTGAGAACACAGATTCCCTGGAGGTATGTGTGTGCACAGGTTGGTCACACTCAAATATTCTGGGCACTGAGGCCGCGACTTGCAGTAGGTGAATAACTGGCTCCCTGGGGTCACACACCAGCTCTGGGGGCTGGTATGAGCTTGTTTCCCGGGCAGTGAGCCTGCTCTTCCCATACAGCGAGACCTGGGCCACAGCAGGTCGGTCAGGTGAAGCTTCCCCACGATGGCTCTCCATGGCAGCCCGCTGGCCACCTCCAGATGGTCCTTACACCTCTGAGCTCCAGGATTTGCTGTTAGTTTTTCTACAACATCCAGTTTGCAAGGTGGTTGTAAGGATGCAGATGATGATAAAGGCCCAGCACAAAGTGTGTGCTCAATAAACAGTATGATCATTACTGCTCTTTAAGGCACACATCTCATCAATGACTGAGTCAGGATCCCGTGATTAAAGATGTGCTTTCTGTCTGAGAGTGTAGAGTACAGACAAGGACCAGCATGAGGCGAATCCAACAGGCCATACGTCTGACAGGTCTACAGGGGAAAGGGAAGGTCATGGCCAGCAGGAGTGCCGGGGTCAGAGCTCACGGAGATGTGGAAGATGAACACGTGGAAGATCTGCACTAGGGGCCACAATGCCCTCCTCGGGGGCAAGGATCACGTGTCTGCGGTGTTCGGCTGTCACAGTGACCAGAGGCCAGAGCCGACATCCCATGATGCTCTCAACATCCTGTGCAGTGAACTCTCCTGCCCTCAACTCCAGCAGCACCCTGATCGCAGATGCTGGGAGTGTGCAAAGATGAAGGCAGCGTGAGAGTCTAGATGCAGAGGAGGATGAGGGAGCACAGGGTTTGGGGACGGCGACGAGGAAGAGCGGCTTTGCAAGGATGGACCCTCAGAAGTTACTTTTTCCAGAGTAAAAGGAGGGGCATGTTGATCTAGCGAAGGGAGCGGTCCTAGCCTGCAGCTAGTTACATGCGTCTGAACCTGGTACCACTTTTTTGGCATTGCCCTGGGTGGCAGCTCCAGCTTGCTGGTCAGTTTCTGACCCTGAGCCCCGGGTTTGCTCTGATTCCTTTCCAGACCTACCTTTTGCCCAAAAGTTGGCGTGGCCCCGTGGGATACGGTGGGCTCTGTAATATTCTTATTTTACAATATTGGACAAGGTCACAAAATGCACATTTAGAGAGAACAGGCAATGTAATGGGGACACACACGCACACACAACAAGGAAGCTTTCTGGCTGAAAAGAGTGAAACATCCTTTTTTCCTTTAAATTTACAAATACTGAATTTGCAGAGTCAAAGCGAGGTAAGTTCTTAAAAATGGAAAGGGTTGCCACATTATGCACATAGACAAGAGAACTTTTCACCCAGAGAACTACAAAGCAAGCATGCATATACATACCCGACTTGGGTACTGTCGCGGTACGGCAGCACTGAAAATATACTACAGAAGGATCTTCTGCCACTGATAAGGACTATTCTAAAAAACAAAAACAAAAAAAGAACAAACAACAAAGAAACTAAATGCAAAGACTCAAATTAAAAAAAAATCTACAGCAATTAAGCATTCATGGAATTCGTAGCAGTATTTGCACGCTCCCGCCACCTCCTCTGACAGATGGTGTTCTGCTCTCCTTGCAAAATGCAACCTCAGTGCCGAAGTAGGCAGCCTCTCCTCATCCGAATATTAACATGTGAGACACCACCGAGGGGCTCTGGTGAGGATACGTGAATCCCTTCTCTAGGGAGAGCTGCTGGCTGTGAGCTGCACATGCAAGAGGGAGCAGACAAGAGCCGAGTCTGGCATGGCCGGGGCCAGGCCAACAGTCATGCCACATTTAAACCCCTGATTTCTATTCTGCAGTGAACAATGCGAGAGCAAGAGCGCCAGAAACTCCAAGCAGGAAAGATAATCTGATGCCATTATGATCATTAGGTTTTTCATCTGCTGGCAACATGTTAGGTTCTGAGAATAGATTAAGGGAACAATTACATAATCAGTCTTAGCCTCCATTCCTGCTATAAAGATACTACTGGAAACAGTTCTACAAGATGCTCTTATGCAATCAAAAGCCACTTAAAAAAACGTTAAAAAAAAAACAAAACAAAATCAAAACCCCTCAAAAGTACTCATTCTGGCATCTGAGAATAACTTTTGCCAAAGGGAATTGCTGATGGAAAAAAAAAAAGGAGAAACGAGTGGAAGAGATTAAAAAACAACATTCTTCTTAGCACAAGGTCAATACATATCATATGGGGAGCTTATTTGTTTTTATCATAATTTCCTTCAATGATCACAATAATAAGACCAGGGAAAATTGTATTACTAAATGCATCAAGGTCTGGGGATTTTAGTCTTATTTTCAAAACTATGACATTAAATTGCCAACATCCCTGGGATGTAGTCTGGTTCCCCGGCATGGCAGACCAGGCCCCGTGTCTCCTGGCTCTTGCTGTCTCTCCAATCTCTGCACGCACCATGTTTCAGCCATTCACCTACGCCAAAGTCCTTCCGGTACCACCTTTAAAAAAAATCCTGCTGTTTTATGCTTGTGCATCCTTGACATCCGCAGTCCCCAGCCCCTGGGCTGCAGACCAGCGGTACCAGTCTGTGGTCTGTTAGGGACTGGCCCCTAGCCCACCACACCCCGCTCTGGTCCATGGAGAAACTGTCTTCCATGAGACTTAGAAACGGGGACAGGTGAGCGAGCGAAGCCTCATCTGTACTCGCAGCTGCTCCCCACTGCTTGCATGACTGCCTGAGCTCTGCCTCCCCCTCTCCCCGTGGAAAAACCGTCTTCCGTGAAACTGGTCTCTGGTGCCGAAAAGGCTGGGGACCGCTGCTTTACATGCTATTTCTTTGGCCTGTTGTGTCCCACCTTGGAACACCTGGTAAACTACTATCTATTCTTCAAAATATAGCTCAGAAGTCCCCTCCAGGGAGTGTTCCCCTCCCCTGCACTGAGTTA
Source organism: Avahi laniger (assembly GCA_963575035.1). Lineage (NCBI taxonomy): Eukaryota > Metazoa > Chordata > Mammalia > Primates > Indriidae > Avahi > Avahi laniger. The sequence goes on from CAUYSK010110302.1 coordinate 17,440, forward strand.
CCTGTTCCCTCGCTCCCTGTCACACTTCCAGGAGGCCACTGATGTGACCAGCGCTGCTAATCCTTTGCCTCCCTCTTCTTCTAGAGGGGCAATCCAGGAGTGTGGCACATGCTGATCCCACCATAGATGTCCATTAGATGTCAATGAAACACAGTCCGGGCCTCAGAGCAGCACTGAGTATCTGGCTTCAGTGGGGGGCGGGGCTGCAGCTGTCTGTCAACTCCACAGGGGTTCACGTCTACAGTGATAATACTCCCAGCTTCAAATACCAGCTGTCACCTTTGTTTGAACTCAGGTAGCTGACAAACTATTCTAAGCCTCAGTCTCCTCTTCTGAAAAATGGGATGAAATGAGTAACTGTCTTACTGGAACGCTGTAAGAGTAAACGAGTCCATATGGGGAGAACCCTCAGAATGGTGACCGGCAAATGACACACAATAAATACGAACCGTCTTTACTGCAGACCAGCGGCCTGGGTTAAGGTTTGGTTTTGCCAGAATAGTACTTGGATTCAGAACCTCTTCTGACCTCTGTGCTAAGTACCCAGGCCTACTAAGACCTGAACCGCTGTGTTGCAGGACAGCGGAGGGACCTCACACATGTATGACACAGATGTGCTGCTGAACAGAAATGTTTCTCATCAGACCCTGACCCTGATTATTACAGCAAGGACAGAAGTGGCATGTCCAGAGGGGGCATCAAATCCTGAAGGGCCAGGGGTTAAATAAGTCACGAGCACACCCTGCTAAACACCAGCCAGGTTCCTGGGCTCTCATACACAGAGCCCAGCAACAGAGCTTCTACCGTTGCAATGCCCGTGTAAATTTACCTAGGCAGACATAGAATTAATAATAGCTAATGCTTATTAAGTACCGGTTACGTGCCAGGTTCTAAACGCTTTAACTGGTGAGGCAGCATGAGTAAGTGACGTGCCAAAGGTGACGCATCTTTACCACCATCAGAGCTCCTGAGGAATGACTGGGTACCTGTGGACCTCATGGACATCAAGAAGTCTGTTCTAGGGTGGCTTTCCAGCTTGGCCTGCAGGTCACCAGGCCTAGCACTGGGAGGGGCAGGGGGGTGACAGATCATAACAGCCCTGACGTCAGCTGCTGGAGTCCCGGGGGGGGCTCCACATTGCTGCCCTGCTCAGCCAAGGTCCCTTTCCAGATGCAAGGACAGAGCTTCTCCACATCTCACTGCCATTCCTCGCCATCCACCTGGGACAAAAGTCTGGAACTACTCATTCCACGTGTCACTTGGCACTGATGTCTTCTGCAACACAGAGGAAGGAATGTGTTGAACAAACTCCCCTGGCTTAGTGTTACTGCATTTTCTTCATTACTCAATGCTAATGTGTCCGTCCTTCCCACACGCCAAATTTATTTGGACGTTTTTAATAGAACAAGAAAATGAGAGAATATAAATGCAAGTGAAATCGAAGTCTTCTCTCCAACGCTTTAACCACAAGGTGCCTATTAGTAAATGGGCTGTACTGTTCTATCAGGCAAGGGCTCGCTCTGGGTGGTCCTCACCAGCAGGTCCAGGGGAGGCTGACGACACGGATCTCATTCAGAAGAATAAGTTATTCGCTGCATAGGTCAAGTTTAGCGACTGTGAACATGGACTATTTCCTAACAATTCCAGCAGCGTTGGTACTGCCCTGGTTGGCCAGTCTCAAGCAGCAGGAGGGAGGAGGGAATGATATTCAGGGTCCACATCTTTGGGCCCTTCTCTTCCTGGCTCCATGATCTCATGGACTCCCACTTTCTGCAGGGGCAGAGGAGGAACCCACAGAAGAGCCCTGCACAGAGGTTCTGCCACTGGTTTGCCGATGGAGCTCCCAAGAACACCTCTTACGTATTTCCTGAAGTAGTTCTGGCACCTGGACCGCAGGCCCTGGCCAGAGCAGGCAAGTATCGACCCGTGCTGAGCTCTAGCAGTCTCGGTTTCCTACACGAGCAACCTTGAGCAGCACAGTTCTAACAGCAGGTCCTGTATGACCAACCACGATGTCTACAACCTGGAGGGTTCCCATGAATGCGCAGCTTTGCTCTTTAAAGGCATCGGGAAAACATCCATCATAATGCAGCGGCCCGAGAAGAAAATCAGCTTTGTTTGCTCCTTGAAGCACCTCTCTGTTCTTCGTGAAAAAATTAAATCAGGTGCCGTAAAGACAACCAAACTCCACTACCAGCAGGCTTTGGAAATAGGCAGCTTTCATGCCTTTGCTTCCAACCACTGTAGCTGTTAACACCTTCTCTTTTATGTCCAAACGGCATGAGGAAAGCTCAGATCATTTTCTCCATCTGTGACATGTAACACTTGGAGTCAAGATGACCAGAAAATGTTGCTCAAAAAATTATGACTTCAAAAGAGGAATTAACTCCAGGGAGATGGGTCTTTAAGGAACGTAAGGTCACATTTCCACACAAACATCTGCCAGAGTTTAAAAAAAAAAACAACAACAACAAAGGAAAAAGCTCCACGAGGCTGCAGCCCACACGGGCAATGCTTACTCTGGATCCGCGATGTTTTCCAAAGCTTCCGTGGGCTTCTAGAGGCTGTGTAGCTGGAACCCCGTCTAACTTCCTCCTTCGTGGAGCTTCGTTTCCATGCTCTAAGGAAAGTGCTCTGGTGCGACGGCTCTTGCAGCTTCAGATCACAAGGCTTCCACAGCCACAGCTTGCTGCTAAGACGCTTGAGTGTTCGCAATAGCTCGGAGCTGCACGAGGACCCCCGCGGTCCACAGAGCACCACGGCCCACTTTCACCGAATCTGCTTTCAACCCCTCAGCCCAGTGCTGGCAACATCTACCCAGGCAATGCCTAACATCCTCTAGGACCCTCGAGTGTTCCCTCTTTTGCCAAAAAACCAGCTTCCTGTTGTATTTCCAGACCCCTAGTGGGTATCTGCTGGCTATGAGAAGGTTCAGTCTCTTCCAGGTGGAATATTCCATGATAGCAAAAATATTCTCTGAAGGACATAAAAACAAGCAAGCAACTCCATGAGGCAGAGAAAGAAAATCACATTTGCAACAAGGGGCAGAGGTGAGTACAGCGAAGCCCGAACACAGCCTGGGATGCACATCAGGCACCAGGCACACACACTTAACTTCTGCAGTTCACTCCCTACGTGCCCAGGAAACAAGAAAGAACACACTTAAAAAATGCTCATGCTGTGGGCTGAACTGTGTCCCCAAAAAGACATGTTGAAACCCTAACCCCTAGTACCTGTGACTGTGGCCTTATTTGGAAGTACAGCAGTCCCCCCATCCACACGGACTACGTTCCAAAATCCCCAGTGGATGCCTGAAGCTGCAAATAGCCCTGAACACCACACAGATGGTGTTTTTTCCTATATGGTCACATTGTACAGGGTAAGTCTCGTAGACAACGTAGTTACGCTGGACCAAGGGCCAGTTCACATCCCAGGCTGGGCAGAGGGGACAGTGAGAGATTTCACCATGCCACGTACCACTCGCAACAGCTCGCAATTTAACACCTACTTACAAATTGTTCATTTCTGGAATTTTCCATCTAATATTTTTGGATTGTGGAGAATGGGGGACTACCGCGGAGTCTTTGCAGACGTAATGGAGTTAGGATGAGGTCATACGCAACTAGGGTGGGCCTTAGATCCAATGACCGATGTCCTCATGAGGAGAGAGAGATGCGGAAACACCTGGACACACACACAGGGAAGAAGGCCATGCGACCACAGCGACAGAGACTGGAGTGATGCAGCTACAAGCCAAGGACACCAAGGCTTGCTGGCAACCACCAGAGGCTGGAAGAGGTGAGGGATGATTCTTCCCTAAAGCCCTCAGAGGCAACACGGCCCTGTGCTTCCGGCCTCCAGAACCGCAAGAGAATCCCTTTCTTAGCCACCCAGTTTATGGCACCTTGCAGGGCAGCCCTGGAAAAAGGACGTAGCTGGCATTCAGTCGTTCCCTCCCCGCAAGGCTCTGTGCCACATATTGCTGGCTCTGCAGGTCCTCTGCGCGTTCACACCACGTTTGCTGAGCACAGAGAAGGTGATGCCGTGAAGACTAATGGCAGGAAACAAATGAATATTACGAAATCTGGAAAACGCGTTCTCTTCCCAGCTCCGCTCCCATCCTTTTTCCCACAACCGCCCCTTCCTCTGCTCACAATGCTGTGTTAAAAGCTGGAAGAAGTGGGGGTTGACCCCTTTCTCTCTCTTCTGAAGGGCTGGCAATTGCATAATGAGAGCTGAATGAAAACACTACCACCACTAACAAAATGTCCTTGTTTGCTCTAGTTAAACGCTCGTTAGCCACGGGGGAGATGTTTTTCCTTCTTAGGACGACTCCTCTCGCTGCTGGATGTGCCCCATCTGGGTGCAAGGGCAAAGCAGAGGATCTGTGGGGGTTCCAAGAACGCTCTTCTCAAAGCGATCTGCTCCCTTCTTCCTGGAGTGGGATGGAGACCACGTTCTGGGGCGGGAGGCTGGGAGGTGGAAGGGCCTCGGGGAGAAGAGGGTGCTGGGCTGGAGGAGGAGGAGGGAAGTGGGGTTCCAACAGGTGAGAAGGGGATCTAGAATCCAGGATGAAGGGAACATGGACCGATGTGGTGACACAGAGTGGCGCAGGGTGTCAGGAGCAGGGGACTGGGGACACAGCCGGCGCAAACTAGGTGGGACAGAGGGCCTGGAGAGCTGCGCCCGAGTAACCTGCGAATACCAGGTGGTGGCGGTGTCGCTGGCGGAGGTGTCAGTCTTCTCACGACTATTACCACTGCCGCTCTCCCCGCTGCCACACTTCCCTGACTGCCATGCCACACGATGCCAGGACAGGCCTCACTGCCTGCTAAGGACATGCACCTTGTCCCATGATCCAGGGAGTGGCAGATTTCTGAGAAACAAGTTGGATGATCTTCCTCTCCTCCCTCCCTCCCACAAACATTTCCTGAGCGCTCACTGCACGCCGGACGCTGCACTAGGTGTGAGGGACCCGCTGAGGATGAGTGACACAGTAGAGGGTGCTATCAAACACTTGGGAAGAACATCTAGCCTAAGGGAGGCAAGGTGGGCTTCCTAGAGGAAGTGACAGCTAAGAGTAAGTGGCAATCGGGCTACAGGGAGAAGGCGTGCTAGCCAAGGAGCTGGCAGGAGACAAGGTCCGGAGGAGAAAGAGTGTAGGGCCAATTCAGAGAACTGAGCGTACAGTAAAACTCTCCTCAATGGCCTCCACACCCCTGACTCATCGGTGTTTCCAATTCACTGTGTAAAACAACTTGACCCGACACCCCCGGCACATGAAGAACTCCAGCTGGCACACCTGCACCGACCTGTGCCCTCACTAAGGGTCAGTTATGTACGTCCCGCGCCTGTTTACATCAGTTGTGCTTGTTACTTATATTAGCACTTGTTCAATAAAGACTGCACAAACTAAGAAAATGTGGAAAAAAGATCTGTTTCTATAAAACAACACTGGATGCTCTAAAAAATATTCAAACAAGGCAAGTCACTGAAAAAAACTGCAGTTGAAATAGGTATAGGTGAGAGAAATATAAAAGATTAGGGGGCCAGGTGTGGTGGCTCATGCCTGTAACCCCAGCACTTTGGGAGGCTCAGGCAGGAGGATTGCTTGAGGCCAAGAGTTTGAGACAGGCATTAGCAATAGAGCAAGACCCCTCTACAAAAAATACAAAAATCAGCCAGGTGTGGCAGCACATGCCTGTGGTCCCAGCTACTTGGAAGGCTGAGGCAGGAGGATCGCTTGAGCCCAAGAGTGAGGTTGCAGTGAGCTGCGATGACGCCACCACACTCTAGACTGAGTAACAGAATGAGATCCTGTCTCAAAAAAAAAAAAAAAAAAAAAAAAAAAAAAAAAAAAAAGTGAAAAAATTTTTAAAAAAAAAAAAAAATTTTAAAATTTAAATTTTTTGGTGACTTTTAAAATAAAAAAAAG
>CAUYSK010110318.1:0-17957 GCA_963575035.1 Avahi laniger
GGGTCTCGCTCTTGCTCAGGCTGGTCTCGAACTCCTGACCTCGAGCAATCCTCCCACCTCAGCCCCCTAGAGTGCTAGGATTACAGGCATGAGCCACCACTCCCAGCCTCTTTTTTTATTTTTGTAGAGACAGGATCTTGCTGTGTTGCTCAGGCTAGTTTTGAACTCCTGGCCTCAAGTGATCCTCCCACCTCAGCCTCCCAAAGTGCTTGGATTACAGGTATGATCCACCATGCCCAGCCTAGATGTACTACTTTTAAAGGGATGGCTGGATATTTGTTAGCAAATGAAAGGCACCTGAAAATGTCAAACTAAAGCTTAAGAAAGAAATCAAAACCGGAGGTAAAAACAAAAATTTAGGATTCTCTGCACATAGTTTTGGGATCCCCATCTGGCTGAAGCCATGAAATTGAATGAGAAAGAACAGAAAAGTGAAGATAGACCTTGATGACTAGCTAAATGCAAGAGAAAGAAAGGATGCCAGGGAGGGAAGAGAATAATTCAAAGCCATGAAATTCAAGAAGAAGAGAATTTCAGAAAGTTCATGGTGCCAAATATTGCAGAGAGATGAACATAGATGTGAGCTGAGAAAAGGCCATGGGATTTGACCGTCAAGTAGTGACTGGTGAACTTTGAGAACGCAATTTCAGTAGACTGGTCAAGTCAGCAGACCAACTGCAAAGAATTAAGGGTGGAAAGGATAGAAAATCTATGGAATCAGAAAATACAGATAATGCTTTCAAGAAGACTGGCATTTGGGGGAAGGAAAAATTAGAAGACTATCTTAGGAAAGCAAAGGTCAAAGGTCAGCTTCCTTAAGACTAGTGTGCCTCAAACTGAAGGAGAGTATTTATCAAATAAGATTGAACATGCAAGTAGGAAGGGATAATTGGTGGAATGAGTTTTCAGAACAAATAAGAGGAATGTGATGGCCTGGGAGCCACAAGAGCAATTGTAACCCCAGAGAACTAATGTAGAATTTCTTCTGCCAAGGGAATAGGAAATGAAGACAAACTTACTGAAAGGAAATACTGAAGAGAAAAATGAGAAATTTTGAAGGACTCAACATTCTCCTTAAAATAGGAGGAATAGGAGGAGTCAATTAGGACTTCCACTTCCAGGAAAACAAAGAAGTAGGCATTCTTTTACCTATTCTTCCTGCTAAGTATAACAAAATACCCTGGGCATTATATATGAAACAAACATAAGAGGACTCTGAAAGAAGGAGAAAGCAGACTGGCTAAGAACATCAGGACCCAAGGAATGGTACAGTGTTGAATTCCATGAATTTTCTTTTTGCCTCCATATATGCACAATTTGGAGCTAGGAAATTAATCCAGAAATTCCAAGAAGCACAGACAAACAAATGCAAGTTGAGCACCAGGAAAGGAACAGCCTAGCAAAACAGAAAAACTTAAACTCGGACTTAGGGAGGGAGGTGGGGGCAAGGGCAACATACATAACCTAAACATCTGTACCCCCGTAATATGCTGAAATAAAAAAAAAAGACAGAAAAACTTTCAAACAGTAGCCATTCTAGTCCAATAAAACACTATGAAACATCTGAGACCCTACCACACTCACACCAGCAAAGGCCAAGTGGAAAGCCTAGACTTCCACCCTTATGAGGCTGTAACAAGATTTCTAAACATACCCACAGGGACGGTAGACCTTGGAAAAGGCCACATAGGTAGGTGGAACTTTCGTCCCCACAGGAGGTTTGATATCAGTGGAGGCCACAAGGGGGACAGCAATAAGGCACTCCTGTGCTCCCAGCCACATAGCTAGCAGTGGAGGCCTAGTGGGGAGCTAAAACTCCCAGCCTCTTCCAGCACTAACAAGGACCCCGTGGACTTCTACCCCTGTCTGGCAGTAATGAGGAGTTATCCTCTCTTCTACTGTCATGGATTATCAGAAGAAGGCGGCTAAAACACAAGGTTTAAATAAGATCCAGTGTCTCATACCATAATACCAAAAATGTTCAGGTTTCAATTGAAAATCACTCATCAGACCAAGAACTAAGAAGATCTCAAACTGAATAAAAAAAAAAATCAATAGATATCAACCTCAAGGTGACAGAGATATTAGAACTACCTGACAAAGATTTTAAAGATGCCATCATAAAAATAGTCTAATTAGCAATTACAAACACACTTTGAACAGATGAAAATATAGAAAATCTCGGATAAGAAATAGAAATTCTCGTTGGCCGGGCGCGGTGGCTCACGCCTGTAATCCTAGCACTCTGGGAGGCCGAGGCTGGCGGATTGTTTGAGCTCAGGAGTTCGAAACCAGCCTGAGCAAGAGCGAGACCCCCGTCTCTACCAAAAATAGAAAGAAATTAATTGGACAGCTAAAAATATATAGAAAAAATTAGCCGGGTATGGTGGCACATGCCCGTAGTCCCAGCTACTTGGGAGGCTGAGGCAGGAGGATTGCTTGAGCCCAGGAGTGTGAGGTTGCTGTGAGCTAGGCTGACGCCACGGCACTCTAGCCAGGGCAACAGAGTGAGATTCTGTCTCGAAAAAAAAAAAAAAATCTCATAAAACTAATAAACGAGTCAGCTAGGTCCAGACTATAACATAAACACACAAAATCAATCATATTTCTACATACTAGCAATGAACACATGGAGAGTGAAACTTAAAATATAAGACAATTTACAATTCCTCAAAAAACTAAAAAATAAAAAATACATGTAAAGCTAACACAACATGTACAGCACTTGTGTGCTGAAAACTACACAACACTGATGAAAGAAATCAAAGAAAACACAAACAAATGGAGAGACATATGCTGTTCGTAGATTGAAAGTCTCAACATAATAAAATGTCAATTCTTCCCGAATTGATATACAAGTTTATATTCGTTTCCTAAGGCTGCTGTAACAAGTTACCACAAACTGGGTAGTTTAAAACAAGAGAATTTTTTCTGGAGGACGGAAGCTGGATTTCTTCCTTCTGGAATCACTGAGGAAAATCTGTTCCCTGCCTCCCTCCTTGCTTCTGGTGGCAGCCAGCAATCCTTGGCACTCCTTGGCTGGTGGCAACATAACTCCATTCTCTGCCCCCATCTTCTCATGGCTTTCTTCCCTCTCTGTTCCTGTATCTCTTTGTATCCTCTCCTCTTGTAAGGACACCAGTCATTGAATTTAGGGTCACCCTAACCCAATATGACTTCCTTTTAAGTTAACTAATTGCATCTATGAAGATGCAATTTCCAAATAAGATCACATTCTGATGTTCTGGGTGGACATCGATTTTGGGAAGATACTATTCAACCCACCACCAATTTTAACACAATTCCTATCAAAATCACAGCAACATTTTTTGTAGATACAGACAAGAGTACTATAAAATCTATATGGAAAGGCAAAGAAACTAGAATAGTTTAAATAATTTTAATAAAGAACAACAAAGTCAAAGGAATCATTTTGCCCAATTTCAAGACTATATGGCTACAGTGAGCAACACCTTGTAGGATTTGGTGAAGGGACGGACTCACAGATCAATGGAACAGTAGCAAGAACCCAGAAACAGACCCACACAAATGTGCCCAAGGGATTTTTGACAAAGGTGCAAAAGCAACTCCATGGAGAAAAGTCAGCCTTTTCAACAAACAACGCTGGAGCAACTGGTTACCCATAAGAAAAAAACAAACCTCAACCTAACCCTCACATCTTATACCAAAATTAACTCAAATGGATCATGGGCTTAATGTAAAACATCAAACTATAAAACGTTTAGGAAAAAAAAACAGGAGAAAATCTTCAGGAGCTAAGATTAGGCAAAAAGTGCTTAGGCTTAAAATCAAAACCCACAATCCATAAATGGAAAAAAGTAATAAATTGGACCTTAACAAAATTAAAACTTTTGCTTTGTGAGAGATCCTGTCAAGAGGATGAAAACACAAGCTACAAACTGGGAGAAAGTATTTACAAACCACATACCCAACAAAAGCCTAGTATCTAGGTAATAAAGAACTCTCAAAACTCAACATTTTAAAAAATACAAACAATCCAATTAGAAAATGGGCAAAAGATATGCAGAGACATTTCACCGAAGAGGATATACAGATGGCAAATAAGCTCATGAAAAGATGTTCACCATCATTAGCGATTAGGGAAATGCAATTTAAAGTCGTAATGAGATATCATTACACACCTATTAAAATGGCGAAGATAAAAAATAGTGGCAACACCAAATGCTGGTGAGGATGCAGAGAAACTGGATCACTCATGCGTTGCTAGTGGAAATGTAAAATAGTACAGCCACTCTGGAAAGCAGTCTGGCAGTTTTTTTAAACATCAAATACCACACAATTGAACTCTGGACATTTATCCTAGAGAAATAAAGGGAAAAAAACCTATTCCCAAATGTTTAGAGAGCTTTATTTATAATAACCCAAAACTGCAAACAACCCAGATGTCCTTCAACAGGTTAATGATTGAACAAACTGCAACAAACCCACACCATGGGATATTACTCATATACGTAAATATGAGTATGTGCATTGCGACATGCAACAGCCTCAAAAGGATTGTGCTGAGTAAGAAAAAAAGTGCCCAGCGTGTATATACTATATGATACGATTTATTATAATTTTGTCAAAATTATGAAAATTAAGAACAGTTTAGTGCATGCCAGGGGATAGAAGAGGAAGGGGTGGGAGGGACCCAGGTCTCGCTATAAAAGGGCAATATGAGGGATCCTTTCGGTGACGGAAATGTTTGGTATCTTGCCTATATCATGTCAATACGCTGGTTGTGCTTCTGTACTATCTGTACAACATCGCAAGATGTTGCCATTAGGGGAAACTGAGGAAAGGGTGCATAGGATCTCTGCATTATTTCTTACAACTGCATGTGATCTACAATTATCTTAAAATAAAAAGCTTCATTAAAAAATCAGAACTGTGACTGCTACATAATAAGTGGCATACATGAGTGTTTGTTCAGTAAAATTGTTAAGCTAAAAAAACAAAATAGGAGGAGACACTGGCAGGAGGTAGGAGTGGACCGTCTTTGAACAGTTGCTGTATTTCTACTCAACAGGAAGTCAGAGAGATTAATTAGAATTGAGTCTCCCTCCATTTTCAGGTATCAACCATAGAAATAGATCAAAATATCAAAACACACACACATACGTATACCCAAATACCCTTATGTCCCAAGAGCAAAGCAGAGTGTCGCAAAAAACTGAAAAGGAAAAAAAAAAATGCAGAGGGAAAGGAAGGATGGAAATGCACATGTTAGGGAAGTGGTAGTCGTCGTCAGAGCAGCAGCACTGACTGTTTACTGAACACCTACAATAGTACCTGTAACGTGCTTTCCACGCATCATCTCATTGCAACATTTTCAGGTAAATTTCATCACTATCCCGGCTTTACAGATGAAGAACCTGAGGCTTGCAGAAGTTAAAGCCACCCAGTTGGAAAATATCCAAGCCAGAGAACAAATCCTGATGGGAGAGCTAGTGGTCTCCACTGCAGCACTGCCCAGCTACTCCTCCAGAATAGAAAATAACCCTGGTCTTGGCCATGAGGTTCCCTGACCCATGAAAACTGAGGAAGGGAGAGGAACTCAGAGAAGCCAGGCCTGGAGCCAGGAATACCCACCTTCCTTTTGGGATTTAAACATACGAACATTTAAACATCCCTGGGAGGATGGAAAAACTCAGGCCCAATTCAACCTTGGTTTCCACTGTTTTTCTTAAAAGGTTTCCAAAATCCGTTTGAAGTCTGCTGCTATTTATATAAGGATGGGATTTCAATGAGAACATCCTTAAAGTGTTAATTTGTTAAGCTTTGTCATGACTGTTAGTGATGGTAATTATTTAAATGATACTGGTTAATTTGTTTTATTGTTTCACATAGTTTGATTTATTCGCTATTTATGGGTTCACTTACATAATGAGTAGGGTTAAATTCATAGATTTCCGAATGTAAATTCATTTCCACTAATGTTTATGAGCTACATTTGTAGATGTGGTTTAAATAAATACACAACCAGGAATCAGGATTACAGTATATTTTCAGAGTAATAAAGTGAGGATTCGAATATGTTCCAGAAATAAATAAGATATGCAGATTCACATAGAAAACTGCCTACTAGACATGGAAGGCGTAGCCAAATTCTGTTACATGGTAAATACATCTCATTCTCTTCCAGACCCCAAAATGAAAATTGTAAAACAAGAATCCCAGGGTGTCAAATACTTATGTATGATGCCTCACTGAGGGAGGCTTCCACGCTGTCCTGCTTGGAGCTGCTGTTCGGGGCATGCTGGCAGCCAGAGTGCATCTGAGACAGGCACTTGGGGTGGCTTCTCCGGTGCCTCCACCAGCTAACGTCCCTCTACTTCTAGCTACTGCTCCTGCTGAATACCACGCACGGAGGAGTGAAGACAGCAGAGGAGATGCTGGAGATTCCCTGCAAAATCCTCCACGTGCACTGGGCAAGCTCCTGGAGCTGACCGTGGGTGAGCGGACGCCTAGAAACAAGGTGCTCCCTGACTCGGGGTGGACGAAGCCTTCCCAAGCAGCAGGGTATCACTGAGTACACCAGAGTCGGTTAAGTGCGGCCTCGGTGCCCTGGGACAACTGATTCATGTCACACAAAGGAGCAGCAGAAGTATCTTTTTACTGACCGGAGAAACAGGCCAACACCGTGACGAGGAGGTTTGCTGGCCTGAACCAGCCAGTCGAGGTCTTAATAAGTCCAGGTATACAAATCAGTTAGCTTTGTATAAAGGAACCACGCTGGTTACAGGCGCAGGTTAGAGAACAGAAAGGTTAAATTTTGCCTAACTTTTCCAGATAGTAATGACTGTTACGGGTTGAATTACGTCCCCCAAAATTCATATGTTGCAGTTTTAACTCCCAGGACCACAGAATGTGACTGTATTTGGAGTTAAAGTCTTCAAAGAGGTGACTGAGTTAAAATGAGGTCATACGGCTGGGCCCTAATCCAATAGGACCGTGTCCTTGTAAGAAGAGGAATTGAGGACACAGACGCACACAGAGGGAGGAGCACGTGAGGACTCGGAGAAGGCGGCCGTCCGCAAGCCCAGGAGAGAGGCCTCGGGAGAAACCACCCCTGCCGGCACCGGATCTTGGGTTTCAGAACTGTGAGGAAATAAAGCTCTGGTGTTTGAGTCACCCGGTCTGTGGCATTTTGCTATGGTAGCCCCAGAAAGCTGACGCAATGACCAAACTGCAGTCCGCATCACAGTGCTCCGTGAAAGCAGGGGCTAGCCGCTCCCTCGTCACACTGACGCACTCATGGTGTGTTGCTGTCATTTAAGTACCAGAGGCTTGATTTCTTTTTTTTAGGTTTTAAAGTAGAGGAGATCCTTGGTTATCCCTATTACAATGTCACTCATTTTTGTCGTGCTGTTTCCTTGAATGGAGAGAATCACCGCTAACAAGAAAATCGTGCATGGCACAAAGCTTGCTGTTCCATTCCTCAGCTGTCGCCCATGTGCATCAATAGCTCTGGCAAATCCAAACTATTGATGTGCTTATGACCTATAATTTGTAGAGCTAATTCTGCTTTCTTTTACATTCCTTTCATCAATGAATGTTTAATAAGAAAATGGCAAGGATGGAATCGGGGGTGGTGACCATCAAAATCTGGGTTTGCCCTTAAAGATGTATGTGAGCATCATTCATTCATGCAAAACATGTTTTGAACTTAATAATGTTAATCCTGTAAATCAGTTATTGCTGGGGATGTCGGGGAAGGTGAAAGAGTGGCTGTGTGGGTTCTAGCCTCGCACTATGGCTCTATGATCTCAGGAGTCCGTGTTTCACGGCTGTTAGAAGCACAGGCTGTGTCGGCAACGGACCTCTACCACGGGCTGGTTCTGGGCCCTGTGAACCAACCGCTCTACCGTGCTCAGTCTGTTCTTCCATTAGTAAAATGGGAATGAAAGGAACACTTCAGGATGTTCGCTTCCAGTCTTGATGAAGTGGTAAGCACTGGACTTTAAGGCAAGAGGGTATCTCATCTCAACTAAGAAACGAGACAAAATATTATGAAACAGAAGATCTCAAACACGGGACAACAGGAAGCACAGGATGGGGATCCCTGAGCAAAGAGGGCCCTGTGACTGTCCCAGCAGACTACTGGGCACAGTTCAAGGAAGGGCAATCCAGGAGGAGCCAGCAGTTTCCCTGGGTTGAGAGTTGGGAGCTCAGGGAGGCCAACAAGGCGGAGTCCACAGGGCAGAGTGCTGGAAAGGAGAGGGCTGCGCAGAGACAGCGCTCCGGAGGTCTGCAGAGGACCCTCCTCGAAACTTCAGCTACGTACCGACCAGTCCATGGCTGTGGGGAAACTGGAAGAGGTCAGGAAAGAACCACCCCAAAGAAGTAGGCAGAACAATCCCTGCTGCTCACACAGTTCCTCCCACCAGAGAGGAAAAACTTCATAATACACAGAGCACTGAAGAGTGTGCCGGACGGTGCTACCTCGGTGGCCGGGAAAAGCTAGCCCTGCACTCGCGGCTGCCCTGGCCCTGCCTACAAAGTTTGCAAGCAAGCTTCAAAGGGTCAAACCGTTTCCAAGTATCTTACTTGCAACCCAGCACAGAGCTCAAGAATGTTTAAAATAACAAAAAGGTATCCAGCATCCAACAAGGTAGACTCAAAATGTCAGGGACTCAATCAAAAATTACCAGGCATGTAAGGGAAGAAGAAACTATATGACCCACAATAAGGAGAAAAATCCATTAAGCCTGGTCCAGAAATGACAAGAAGGATAAAATTAGTAGACAAGAACATTAAAGCAGTGCTGACATTGTATCCCGTACAGTACGCTCAAGAAGGCAGAGGAAAACACAAGCATGCCACAGAGAAACATGGCAAGAGAAACAGCATTAAAAAGCCTCAAATCAAACTTCTAGAGATGAAAAAATGCCTGAAAAAATATATAGGATGCGATTAAAATAATGCCTCATAAAGTTGTTATAAGGATTAAAGTAACAAATCTAAAGTGCTTAGCACCATGCTTCATTTGCATAAATAACTGATAACCACTGATATTGTTGATTCTGTCATAAATTCAGATGGCCGTAATAATCATAATCGTGGCTAACATTTACTTGGCACCTACGTATGTTCCACACGGTGCTAGGGACTTCAATTTAAAAGATGTAAATGACTTTTAGATATCAATGGATATGGGGTTTTTCCTCCATTTATTAGTAAAGATTGATTTTCAAACTTCATGTTGGCCTTCTGGTTTCTCTATATATATCTCTATCTCTTTTTACATTTTGTTTTCCTCATTCTACTTTTTTAGCCTATAAGCTTCGCCTTGGCAAAATTAAATTTTTTGAACTACCTTTATGCTTTGTGTTCTATTGATAATCTCTTTTTTCTTATTTTTTAACAGTACCCTGAAAACACACACACAGAAGTTAAAGAAGAAGAAACAGCATTTTGATTAGTAGATGTGGTATTTGAATATAATTCTAACAAACATAAATAGAAAAAATCAGACCCTAAACTAAGAAATAGCAAGAAATTGCCGTTTAAATAAAGCCAATCAAGCAGCAGCAACGTCTGCGGCAATATCGCTATTAATGAAGAGGATGCTGTCCCCAGACACCCTGCTAAGCCGGGCAGGGATGGAGGTAATCTGGGCAGCAGAGGGACATAGTGTAGGGTACCAGGGACATGAATACATCATGAAATACAAGCCGATACCAAACATGACAGGATCATAAAATGTAAGTCTGGGAATTCAGGGCATAGAGAAAGATCCAAGACAGAGAAGGAAGGAGCAGGAAAGAGAGAGTGCTGGGCTGGCGGCTTTCGGGAGACGTGACAGCCCAGCGCATGAGCGCCACTGCAGGCAGAGCAAGACATTCTGATGTGGCCGTGCTGACCCATCCATCCCACATGGGGACAGTTTGATGCCATCGTATCAACCACCAATAAAGTGTTTAACCCTTTTAAATTATCAAGTAATATATGAAATAGACTCCCCCTCTGTCCCCAGTCCCTGCCCCTCATTCCGTTCCTGGACTGTGCACATCCCTGGTCCCTAATCAAAAGCCCTGCTTGGGACAGACAGAATCCACAGCCGGAAGAGGACAGAACATGATGCCCACCAGTCACCAGGCTGCTCACACCCAGTCAATTCCAGAGACCCCCAGGGCCACCGCCCTCTCCTCCCATTACACTCTCCTTTCTCCTCCCGCCCACCCCAACCCTGCCAGTCATTCAACAACCGCAAAGGCCCTACGTTTTCATGCTTGTGAAATAATCAACACACAGTGTGATTTCAAATGGATCTTACACCCTCGTTTTTCAGAGTGTGGTCCACGGACCAGAAGCAAGGGCATCACCTTGGAGCTTGTTAGAAACACAGACTCTCAGGCCCCACCCAGGCCTACTGAATCAGAATGTGCACTTTAGCAAGATGCCCAGGGGATTCAGAGATCTTTTACCTTTAAACATTAAAGTTTAAGAAGCACAGTGTCGGCCTGGCATGGTGGCTCATGTCTGTAATCCTAGCACTCCTGGAGGCCAGGACAGGACGATGGCTTAAGGAGGCTGAGGCAGGAGGATCTCTTGAGCCTGGGAGTTGGAGCTTGCAGTAAGCTATGATGATGCCACTGCACTCTAGGCCAGGTGACAGAGCAAGATTCCGTCTCAAAGAAAAAAAAAGCAGCACAATGTCACCATCATCCCCTAAATGTTCTTACTGCACACTCACAATAAAACCTTCAGCCTGCAATTTTTAAAAAGGTGTCTGTAATGGATTGTAAAGCAAGAGGGCACTGAGCGTTCAAAGGGGATGGGGAAAGAACAGCGGGATTGGCACAAAAAAGCCTGGCTGAGAAGTTTTGCTGCGGACTGTACTGAAACATCCTCCAACCTCCTTAGCCTGTCAGCCGTTTACTCCTCTCAACAGCCTTTTGAGGTCGGGGCCACCATTTCATTTTAAAGAGAAGGAAACTGAGGAAGAGAAAGACAAAGTCACTTGGCCAAGCAGTGAGTTGGTAAAGATGCAAATCCTGGAGGGTCCCCCTCCCTCGGAGTCCTGGGTCCTCATCACGACGCCAGGCTGCCTCTTCGAGCTGGAGGTCGCGAGCATTTCCTTTTTTGTTTGTTTGTTTTTGTGCCTTGCATAGGTGACTTCTTCGTAAAAAAAACTCTATTCTCGATGCATATATTCCTCAAGGGAAATGCAATAGAGCAAAGACACTGTCTGGAAAGTCATCCTTACTCAGAAAGAAAACCAACCATCAGCGGAAAATAAAGTGAACAAAGTAATTACGGGGACATCCAGTCTGCACGTGAACTAGAGGTTAAACGTGTTCACTATGATACCGTCCTTGGGGTACCTTCAGCTACCTTCACAAAGGCCCTCTCCCTCCCTTGGAAAATGCCCAAGATAAACCCACTCGGTGTCAAGTTCCTTGAAACAGCAAGGAACACAATTTCCTTATGAAGAAATTCTAGAGTCCTGAGTCTGAAAACAGAATCCTATTGTATAATATTTAGGTGATGGTGGTGGGAATGGGGAATAGCTTAAAGAAGGAAAAGATAGACGAGAGAGTTCCCTTGCACCCCTAATATTTAATCACTTCTTCCAGAGACTCTATCTTCCCTGGACATTTTCAGAAAAATTAGCTCCAATTTTATTTGCCCCAAGCATTTATTGAGCTGAAATCTAACCATGTACAACACTAATAAAACTACCACCTCCTCTAGACTGTAGTTGCGTAGACAGCTGTGAGTGAGGCTCGTGTGTTCCGTGTTACATGTGCCACGGTTACGCAGAAGCCATGGATGTCTGTCTTAAAAAGTGAGTTTGTAGTTGAATTCGGAAAGTGCTGGGAACGAATCTTCCAGTCCGCTGCAGATGTCCACAGAGGAAATTATGTTTGTATGAAAACGGTGTCCGATAGTCACCTGATGGAGCATCAAACGTGAAAGGACAGTTGCGTGAGCTTACGCTGAGGTCAGAAACAGGATTGAGCCACGCGATACGTTTGCTACGGCAAATGGAACAGAGATGTCCAAAAGACTATTCCAGCACAGGACATTTAAGTTCCTTAAGGCATTAAAAAAAAATCACATACAGAAATGAATATTTTACATAATTCTGTCTCTATGATAATATTAAAAACTAACACTCATATAGCGCTTCTCTTCTGCTTGTTTATAAAATACATCCCCTAATTTAATTCTTACAAGTGAAGTCTTTCACATTGTCATCATCATCGTTATCCTTCTTTAACAGATGGGAAACTGAGGCATGGAAATATTAATAATCAGCCCAAGTTTACAGAATTAATAAATATGGAGCTGGAATTTGAACTTGGGCCTCCTGCCAACTGTGGGATGAGCCACTGTACTGTCCTGCTTCCTAAATCCTCAAAGTCCAGCAGCCCAGGTGTATACAGACCCACTCTCTAGTAGCAAAGAAAAATCAGATCCTATAAGAATCTTTTCCAGTCTTAACCATCTGGCGCCTCCATTCTTAAACTCGGATAGATAAACTGTCTACGCTTGTCTTCCTCCTTCTGCAGATGGCTGGGTTTCAAGTCTCAGCTCTGCAGCTTAATGGCTATGTGACCAAAGGCAAGTCACTCAATCTCTATGCCCCTCAGTTTCCCAATTTATAAAATAAGATAATAATACTTGTACCTATCTCATAAGTTCATTTCAAAGATCACATGCGTTAATATCTTTATAACCATTTGAGCCGCACAGCCATATGGATAATGGAGTAAGTGTTAGCTACTATCACCCCCGGGTAGAGGCCCGAGGCCTGATTATCCCTGAGTCCCTCACAGAGCTGAGCACATAATGGATGTCAGAAATACCGGTGGAATGAATTCATGAACAAGCAAGGCTTTACGAAGGAGAAACCACAGAAGGAGGCCTCCTACGATGAGTGAGACTTGGAAAAGCAGAGGGAAGAGAAGAAGGCATTTTAGGAGCAGGAATTGGTTGTAGGTACTGAGCAAGAGGAGCCAGGGTAGGCTGGTGGCATCGTAAGGAGCCGGCGGGAGTAGAGGATTCCACTGGGGAGTAACAGCAAATGACAAGGAAAAGCAGGAGGCAGTCCGAACATGGGAACCTTGGGTCACCCAGGCAGCCCCAGGTCTGACAACGCTCAAGTCTGTGCTCTACTCTTCCCACTTCTATGTGGTTAAGAATTTTTGTAAATGCATTGCTTAATGTCTGTGTACATTTATGTTATAAAGTGGTATTCTTTAATAATAAAAAGTAATAATATCTTACTGTTACATAGTGCTCTAAACTTTTTGTGGCATTTATATATTTGTTATCTCATATATTAATAGAAAATATCTACTAAGATATATAAAGAAATAATACACTAATACATAATATATATGATATGTATATCATATATATATTATATATATATATATTTAATGCCTTATTTTCTGATCATTCTTTCCAACACTGAAGACAGGCTAAGAAAGTACCTCCTAAGTCAGGCTCATACCTTATGGTGAAGAAAATCAAGATTAACAGGTAGGTTTACTTGCGGGTCCCCTTTACTTTCAATCCAGTTCCTATCAATAAGATAGATGGAAATTGGTCCTGGACTGAGTCTCTAGATCTGGCTATTTCTGATGAGTATTCGATGCATGGTGGAAAATTTCAGTCAGGGATATGTCAGCAAAGGGATTTCCTTCTGTTACAGGTCAAAAGCTAAGCAAAGACTCTGTTTGGTGTTTAGGAATACATATGGATGTTGGAGGGCTGTAGCCCTGTACATCTCTCTCTCCCTCTCTCTCTCACACACAACACACACATACACACAGACACACACACAGCCCAGGTGTCTGCCAGGCTAGACCAACTGGAATCGGTTCTGGCCAGTCCTAGACAAGCTTCCCAAAGGGAGGCAGAGGAGCCTAGGGTGGATGCTAACTCGCCAAAACCTACTCAGCATTCCTAGTGGGGTGATAAGTTGCAATTAATGTGATGCTCACATCGATTTTCTTTTTCATCGATTTTCTCAACAGGCAGGACAAGGGCAGTCGTAAAGGGAGAGAATTTAGGAGACTTTCGTACTGTGACACTTCTGGAAGGATGCTGTCAGAGACTTTCGACCTCACAGATCACTCTGAAATAGATCTGTGTCCATCTCACAGATGAACAATCCGTACTCGGGCTCTCACTCTAGCAGGAACAAAAGGATCCTATTGTCCTGGTGTCTAGTCACATGCATCTTGAAAAATAAATTCAGGTAATCCCCAAGCCGGGTGTGGACAGCAAATGCATGTTTTGTTTTTTTTTTTCTCATTGAGTGACAGTAACTTTTATTTATATCTCTTCAAGTTTCTTCTCAGAGTGAAAGATGCAATTACTCTGAATGATACCATTTCAGGGCCCACTGTAATGGGACTCTGCAATCTGTGGGTGGTCAGTGGAGCAGGACCAAGCCTCTGCACTGTCACCTCCGTAGGAGCACTGATGTCTCCTTACATGCTGCCCGCTGTGTGTGGTCAAGTATTTCCACTCTGCCACGCCACATGTGATAAAGAATCCATTTCTGGGCAATTCTCCATTGCATATTCTTGATGAAAGGCGGCTGGCGGGCACCGTGCTGCAGACTGGAAACTCATCCTACGGACACACATCCTGCCCCGTTACTGCCACTTCATTGATTTAGGATTGGCACTTAGCAGAGCTCTCCTTCAAGATCCTGCAAACCGGGCACCGTTTCCCCCAACAATTGCCTTACCAGGGCTGGTCATTTCCAACTATCATTTTCCCTGTCAAGCTGGCATGAGAAGCATAAGCAGAGCAGAAAGTGGTGCAGTCTGTTATTTTGTTTTTATTGCCTTCTGCATATACAGACGGGTCCCTGGTGGCCCTTTCCGTATCTAAGTTCAACATTTTATTCAGTAACGTGCAGTTATGGAATAAACAAGGAAATGAATCACAACAGCTTGGATGAAGACAGAGCTCTGCAGCCAAGTAACCCACAGAGTGCCCACATTTATAGGCTGTATAGATGTTGCTGCTGATTTTATTTAAAGCTGGGGAATGCTGGACTCAGGCTGCAGCAGAGAAGGACCATTTGAATGCAAATGGTTTGCAACTTAAGCTGGTGCTGTTCGTAAGCCTGGGGTTGGTGAACTTCGGGCAAAAATACACACTTTCCAACCAGGCCTATAGTTCCTAACAACTGGTATCTGATTGGGGCCACCAGCCAGGGACACTTGCAAGAATTTTGTGGCAGCTCCAGTTTCTCGGCATTGCAGCAGACCTGTGAGACCCCAAAGTGCAAACCTGAGCTGATGGAGGAAGAGAAGGGCAGCCTGGGAAGAATCATTTCCTCCCCTTCCAGCTGTGCTTGATGCTCTTCTGTATATGGAGGCACACAAACTCCTCTGCCCTGCTTCATACACTCAGGACACCAGCATGCTTCCTTTCCTGATCAATGAAATGCCCCAGATAGCCAAGCATTCTGCACTGTCACCGTATGGCATCTGCCATATGAAAACACCAGTTCATCATTGGTCCCTTCTCATTCTGCCATTTCATTGGCAGAAGTGCCATTAACTTTGTGGTGACGATTATTCGAGGACCAAGTAAACTGCGGAAATTTGTAAACTCTTGCATGGCTAAATTAAATGCTATTTTAACTAACAGTTAATAGTGTTTACTGCTGTGTAATAGTAATTTTCATTTTTTACTGTATCTAATGACATTCTGATGACTGGAATTCTCTGTAGGGTTACCAAATCATTACATTAAGGATGAGTGATTTTAGTATGCAATGACTGATCAGTACGATAATATGTAGACTAATGCTTAAGCTAGTAAATTAAATCATTTGCAACACAGTGTTTGTCAACTAGAATAGGGATTCCATTATGTCGTTAAATTATAATGTAGAGCCTGCTTAAAGTAAAATAGCAAATGAGGCATCTTAAATTGGTGACACTTTGGTAGAATATTTTCTTAAGAGGTATGGAAAAGACAGAAACACTCCTAGTCAGCCCAAACAGCCTATCAACTCCTTGTGGTAGACAGCCATTGAACTAAGTTACAGAGGTAACCTTGTAGACACCTTAAAGTATGATGGGATTTGCCTGCTGGAGGGAGAGAAGGAAGGTAGGACCTCAGGGAAGGTTTGGATAATCAATCATGTGAAGAATTAGTTTTCTGTTAGCATGTGAGATCTAATGAAAAAACACAATTGAAAGGAGAAAGAAATGACTTCCTTCCAACTGGTGCTTGGCCATGCTTGGGGACACGATAAAAACATTACAGCCACCTAGGTGAGACTCCTCTTTCCAGACTACAGCCAGAGACTCTCCTTCCTGGCCTGAAAGCCATCAAGGCTTCCCCAACTCTCAGACAGACCAGATAGAACTTCACAAACATGAAATCCTTTTTAAATCAGCCTCTCCAAAAAGCTAAAGCAGGCCAGGCGCAGTGGCTCACACCTGTAATCCTAGCACTCTGGGAGGCCAACGCGGGAGGGTTGCTTGAGCTCAGGAGTTCGAGAACAAGACCCCGTCTCTACTAAAAATAGAAAAATTAGGTGGGCATGGTCGCACATGCCTGTAGTACCAGCTACGCAGGAGGCTGAGGCAGGAAGATCGCTTGAGCCCAGGAGTTTGAGGTTGCTGTGAGCTAGGATGACACCACTGCACTCTAGCCTGGGCGACACAGAATAAGACTCTGTCTTAAAAAAAAAAAAAGAAAGAAAGCTAAAGCAAGTTCAGTGTTTAAGATATGAGGTCGATCAAACTCAAGAGATGGCAATACTCACAAAAAAAAAATTCATCCAAGTGTTTAGACGTTCTGGGATCTCAGTGATCCTCAATAATCAGATCACATGAAACAATCAGCATTGAGGACAGCTCTGAAGAATAAAATTGGTAAAGTAAAATACAGGAGGGAGCGAAGGAATATTTTCCTCTTTTTCCTAAAATGGAAGCTGTGGAGTGAGGTGAGAAGGGAAGTAAACTTTACTCAAAAAAGCTCAGTGTCTTCTGTAGAGGAACCGTTAGGAACAAAGTCTACTCCATTCGATTCAACTTCAAATCATTTAATTAAGCACACGATGGAGCACCCCTTAGGACTCAGGCATGTAGATGGTTCCTGAGTTCGTAGAGATGACTACTCTGAGTCATTGACCTCAAAAAGCCCACAATACAGTAGATGAGACAACACGGAAACCAACAACTCCACTCAGCTCACTGAGTTTTAATGCGGGAATTCCCAGAAGCCGGAGGCCCCCAGAGGAGAGGCCCTAACTCTGTAGATGGAGTAAGGAAGGCCGCCCACAGACTTCACCCTTTATGTCAAGTAGGGTTGGCCCAAGGAAGATGAGGAGAAAGGGCTTTCCATCACATAAAAAGGCTCAGAGGCTTAAGAAAATGTGGGGTATTAGCCAAGATTCAGGAGCGTAGCAGGGATAACTCTCGAATGTCAAGGAGCTACGTAACTCCTGGAGACCTGACTGTACAGCACCCCATAAAACAGAGTTGTTGACGATGGATCAAAGTTGGATTCTGAAGATAGTGTTCTGGTGGCAACGTAGAGATGGTCTAAAGAGAGGATAAGGGACACACCGAGACAACAGTGAGAAAATTTTGGTAATAATTCTAACAACAGATGTCAAGAGCATGTTAATGATAGCAAGACTAGAAAGGCAGGAACATACATACTTAGAAAGCAGGGTGATAGGACTGTTGGCTGGGATATGGGAGTGATGTGGAGTGAGGTGACCGAATTAGCACTAGGCAGGACATAAGAAGGCCACTCACAGGTTACATCTCTTCACCATTAATCTGTGCACTGAGGCCGGGCGCGGTGGCTCACGCCTGTAATCCTAGCACTCTGGGAGGCCGAGGTGGGCGGATCGTTCTGAGCTCAGGAGTTCGAGACCAGCCTGAGCAAGAGTGAGACCCCGTCTCTACCAAAAATAGAAAGAAATTAAT
>CAUYSK010110323.1:0-15949 GCA_963575035.1 Avahi laniger
TCCGTCTCTGTAGGACGAGGGGTCGTTTCTAAGCTCCTTTCCAGCTCTCAAACGCTTCAGAGTGAGTGCCGATTTACAGACGTCGGAGCCGGGCTGCCTGGGTTCAAATCTCAGATTTGCCGGCACACAAGCTGCGTGACACTGAGCATGTTACTAAGCTTGTATTAGAGTGGGAATAATAATAATGATAATAACATCTATCTCATGCTCTCTCATAGGGTGCTGGGGGATTAAATGCGTCAATACGTCATCTAATGCCTGTCACTGATGTTAAGCTTAGTTGGCCCCACTCCCAGTCTCAGCTGATCCCTTGGAAGAAATTCTGAAGAAATACCCGGCTTAGCCAGTCTTGTAGTGATTTATTCACTGGGATAGACGTGTACTTTGAAACCTTTTAGTTAGCTTGTCCCTTCAATCTTGCTTATCTTTCAGGAGTTATTGGCTGCGGATACTTTGATCCTTGTAGAAAGTTCAAACCTCAAGTGTGTGAGATGATTGTGAATTTGGTCTCCGTGGGCAGAGTGCTGTGGCAATGGACTAAGGTACAAAATGATTTGTTGTCAATAATAAAAAAAAAGTCAACCATCTTTCAGCCCTAGTTTTCACCTCATGGCTCATTAAGTTATCATAACATCATACGTAGTGGTGTTTTTTGGAAAAGACCAATTAGGTGCTCAAATAGATTTATGACGCCTTTTCCTTCTAGGGAACAAATATTCTGGCTAAATGATGCTTTCCATATGTATGAGGTATTACTGTAAACCAGACACGGTGTCCAAGATAAAGTAGAATTTTGCTGAAATAAGCACACTGCTTTTCCACTTGTTACTCTGATTTGTAACTCCCTCCACCAAACTATGTCAGAAGCTCAAATGCTTATTGACCGACTTAATACATGGATGTCTAGGTATTCTCTGCTAACGAGGACTTGAAGTCTGACTGTGCGTCTCTCCGAGGTGGAGTGTGAATTAGTAGATGGGTGGAGGTATTCGCAACAAAATAGGCTCTATTTTAACACACGAGTCAGTGCCCTAAGTAAAGCTCGGTGTGCTGGTACCACCAGGTAAGTCACCAGGTGACGTAAGGCAGCACTCGTGAGAAGGCAATTAAGTGTGGGTCTGAGACAGAAAGAAGGTTGATGTATTTGTCAGAAAGCTGTGAAGAAGGTAAGGATTAGTCGTCATAGCTCACTGTTCATTCATTAGGGCCAAGTGCACATGTGTGGGTGGCGCTTACCTCCTGGGAGACCTGGAATACGCCGGCCTTTCAGATTCCTGGGGGCACTCGGGAACCCTAGATAACAGACTCATCGGAAGAGGAATTGCGAGCTGCTTATGAGATGCTCTTCCACGCAGCCTCCTGCAGTGATTGGTCCCTCCTGTGGGGCCCTGCTCCTGGAGACACAGGGCCTCCAGGCCCTGCTTCTGGAGGGTCTTTGCACATGCCATCCTGCGTCTTTTAAAAAAAACTCAAAAATGAATGGCAAGGTCTGAGCATCTGAGATAATTTTCTGTGGAAAGATCCACCTGTTTTCCAGTAGTGCTATTGTTCAGTTTAATGTGCTTTCATGCATATTTTCTGAAAAGCTTTGGCCTTCCAGGTGTGTCTCCATCAGAGTTTCTTTTGTTACCTGGATGTTTACTGGCCCTGCTTCCTCTTTCTTGACCTCTTTAGCCCATTTTGCACAAGCTTTCATTTCCAGTGCTCTCATCAAGGTCACCAAAGACCTCAGTCTTGCCAGATGACAAGGTTAATTTTCTTCTTCCTCGCGCTTGATTTTTAAGCAGCTTTTGAGCTAAATGATCCTTCTAAGCACTTTCTTCAGTTGGCTTCAGCGGGTGCTCATACTCTTGGTTTTTCTCCTGCCTCACTGGCTACTTTTTAAAGTTCCCCCTCTTCTTCCCTGCCTCTAAATACTGGAATGCACCTGGTCTTCATGCTGGGCCCCCCTCTCTAGCTAGTAACACATTCCTACCCTGGGGGCTCTCACCCAGCTTCCAGGCTTTAAGCACCATCTCTGTGCTGACGACTTCAAAATAGTACCTTCCCTCCCAGGCCTCTGCCTGGCTCCAGACCGATTTCTAACTGCTTAGTAGACATTGCTGTTTTGATGTTTAATGCTCATCTCTAAGTAAACATGTCCAAACAGAACGCTTAAATATCCTTAAATATGACCTCCCTC
Source organism: Avahi laniger (assembly GCA_963575035.1). Taxonomy (NCBI): domain Eukaryota; kingdom Metazoa; phylum Chordata; class Mammalia; order Primates; family Indriidae; genus Avahi; species Avahi laniger. The sequence continues at coordinate 2,183 of CAUYSK010110323.1, forward strand.
AGACTATTGCATCTTGGTTAATAGCAACAGCAATTGTCCTGCTTCTCAAGCTAAAAAAAACCAGGCTGCACCCTTCATCTGTCTTTCTCATCGCCTGCACACAGTCCATCAGCCAGTCCCAGGGACGGCACCTTCAAACTGTGTCTCAAAGCCGAGCGCTCCTCACCGTCCCTGGGACCGCCCTGGTCCGTGCTCCTATCACCTGGCCTCTGGACCGCACAGTCTTCCTGCTCCTAACCGTCCTCCTCGCATTATTCTTGTCCTCCTGGAGTCTGTTCTTCACTCAGTCCTGGAATGATATTTTTAGAAAGTAACCCAGAGGTCATTCCTCTTTCTTAAAACCACCAGTAGATTCCCAGGTACACTCACGGTAAACCCACACTGAGCTGGCCCTGCTCACCTCCCTCCCGCCGGCATTCTGCCCCACCCGAGTGGCCCTTCTCATCTCGCCAGGCTTGTCCTTGCTGCTGGGCCCTGGCACTTTGTTCGGCTCATTTTCATTCTTTTTATTTTCAGGGGGCCTTTCCCCGATTGTCTTCTAAAATAACTGCCCATGTCCCTGTCTCAGTCATTCTCCGTCTCCTGACCCTACTTTATTGTTTTTATTGTGGCTTGCATCATTATTACTTGTCTGTTTGGCTGTTTACAAATATATTTGTTTCCTGTTTATTCCCAGGCTCCCCCCAGAACAGAGGCTCCTTTGACGGTAGCAGATTTAGCCGTTCTGTTTACCGTGGTGTCTTCTTCAGAGCAGTGGCAGGTGCTCAGCCACTGAAAACTGAATGACTCCTCCTCCCCTCCGCCGCAGACACGCAGCCTCCTTGTGTCTCTTCAAATCTCCCCTCTTCACAAAGCACTCGATCCGCGGTGCCTTCTCTGGCACCCCAACTTTGTATCACTTTGTGTAGCTTTAAAGCAGAAGCAGGCAACAAAAGAAAGAAGGTGACGAAAAGCAGAGGGAAGTATTAGAAGAGAAGGAAGGGAGCAGGTTAACAAATTATGTGAAGAAGAGAGAAAGAAAGGAATTCTTTTTACAGGCTCTCTTTAATGACTGCTTCCGTTGCCAATGGCTGCCACCATAGCCATAGTCTTTTACCACAAAGAAAAAAAACCAGTATTCACAGAACCTTATCCCTTTGGGTATTTTTGCATATTTGTAATATAAATGTATGTTTTATATTTTAGTGGGTAAAAGTGAACATTTTAGTTTGCCATGGACTGAGCAAGGAGGGAAATTTAAAGGTAATTGATAAAATAACCCTTCTTTGTATTCCATCTCCCCGTGCTACCTGCTGTTTTAACTTCACTGTGGATGAGCCTGTGAAAATTACTCTACAAACGCAATAGGGTACTTTTTCAATATAGAAAGGGCTTATTTTATGAGCAGGTACTGAAGAAGGCATTTGCTTTCCTGAATTAGTTGTGTGGGAAGTTTGTATCACCAGAACTGTCATTTTTTCACTTTCAAAAATGATGCTAGTGACATCAAGTATGATCTTTATAAGTGGCCAGCAATGCTTTCTACATCTAGAGTATCTTGAGTTTATCCCTTCACTGGTATCTCTCTGGGTTAGAGAGTGTTATTATCATAGCGTTACCTTTTTATATCCTAGAGGTTGGTAGAAATAGTAAGTAAATTAGCATAGCTGAGCACAGTCTTTGTGCTCAAACAAAAAACAGAAAACCATTGATTACTGCACTTACAGCTGCATGTCAGACATGCCTGTCAGCTTAGTGTAGATACACAGATACGTGACAGAGAGTTGATGGGTTTGGATCCCCACAGAGAAATCCAGGTTATGATATGCAAATATATTTATGGAAATCCAAACACAATAAGGTTCCTAATCAAAGCCATCTGTAGAAGAGAGTCATCATTGACTTTAAAAGTGAACATTCATTATTCTGACCTGCGTAAGAACCAGCTCACGTTCGGTTTTTTGTTATGACATACTTCACGTATACCCTGCTAAGGTTAACGGTGATTAGGAAGGATTATTCCCGTAATTCACAGAGTTCTTAAGAACTCAGGGGAAGCGACTTGTTCAAAGTCAACTAATGATGTAGAACAGGACACTGAAATCTGCATCTAGTGCATTATTCTCAAATCCATCTTACTCAAGGGCTTATAGTCTTTTAAATTCTATGTTGGTTTATGATGTGTTTTTTTTTTCCTGTCAGGGCTGTGACAAAAATGTGAACTTAATCTTGATTTATTTACTCAGCCTATTTTATCTAAATGGATTTGTGAGATAGAATAGTTCTAAAAGCAGTTCTATTTTTAGTTTTATCTGAAAACTAATCAAAAGTATTAAATTTTTTTCATGTCTAGGTGAAGATGCTGCCAACTCCTTCTAAATTTCATTACATCTTCAATCTTCGGGATCTTTCCAGAATTTGGCAAGGAATGTTGACGGTGAAAGCTGAGGAGTGTGATTCAATTCCTATTCTCCTGTCACTTTTCAAACATGAGTGCAACAGAGTAATTGCAGACAGGTACGTATTACAGCACTTGCGTTTAAACCTACGACCTGAGAAGTTTACGTTAATACTGTTAGATTGGTTCTCACATTGCCTGCTCAGATAAGCAGAACAAGGAGATTGAACTTGCTGTGGGGCTCGTGAAGCATCAATGGCACCTGCTGGCCGCCTTTAAAAATGCTCTCCCAATTTACTCGAGTATTAATTCAACAATACGTCTTTATAAATCACTGCATCATCAGAGAGTTGGTAACATTTCTTGGAAAATTTTAGTTGGGTATATTTTCTAAAAACTGTTAGCTCTGTGTAGCTTTTGCATGGCAAAATCTTGTTTCACCCCATTAAAGTTAAGCGATCCCATGAAAGCTAAATTCAGTCATCTTTCCAAGCCTCGGTTTCTCCACCTATGACATATGGATGCTAATGCCGATCTCCCCGAGTTGTAGAGCACCTGCCACGTCTCACACATAGGTGGTCCTTGTCACCTCCTGCTCCCCCTTCTTCTTCTCTTCCCCCTGTGACATTGCAAGTCTGAAAAGGACCTTCCTGCACTGTGTGTCCACAATCCCAGAAAGAGGACACACGCCCGCCATTGGGGGCGCTTCTGCATCCCTATTGCACGTTTCAGGAAACTTTGACCTCACCTGCGTGATCCCTCTGTGTTTTCCACAAGTAACGTCATTGATGTTCTAACTCTCTTGGATGGTGCTGTGCCTTTCCTGTCAAAAGGCAGGACGTTTCCCCGTCCTGAGGTGAGGAGAAGGACCGGGAAGGTGAGATGGGAGCCGAGAGGAGGGAAAGCGAAGTGTTCAGCTAGAAAAGATGCTTTCGTCTTTTGCATTCTCACTCCTACTCTTTTCTCTCAGATTTATAACTCCCGAAGATGAGCAGTGGTTTAATGTACATCTTATTCGTGCAATTGAAGAAAACATTGGCTCCGAGGCGGCCTCATGTATCCTTCCGGAGCCGTACTTTGTGGATTTTCTCCGTGAGATGCCGGAGCCAACTGGTGATGAACCTGAAGATACCATGTTCGAAGTACCCAAAATCTATGAATTGGTATTTATTTTTATCTCTTAAAAGAGGTTTTCAGATCACTCAGATATTTCTCTCTGCATCAGAGTCCTGCCACGGAGTTGCTGTAATGTCTGAGTTATTTGTGTGTTGTGATTCTTAGTCACCACGTACCAATCCCTTCAGTGAGATTTAGCAGCAATCTCATTAAAGTCAGGTACTAAGACAAGTATGCCTAATGTCACCACTTTGTTTAACATTGCTGCGAAAGTTCTAGGCAATGCGACAAAATGACAAAAATAGATATTGTTACATTAAAAACCAAAATATGATTACTTATAGATATGATTACCTTGTTATATAATCCAAGAGAATTTAAAACCTGCTTTACTAGTGAGTTCAGGAAGATGACCAAGTGTCATGTAAATATGTAACTCAGTAACTATCCTCTATACGAGGGGTTGGCAAGTGAGAGTCTGTGGGCCAGCCAGATTCAGCCCACTGCCTATTTTTGTTAGACTTGTGAGCTAAGAAGGATTTTTACCTTTTTAAATTTTTGGAAAAAAATCCAAAGAAGAATAATATCATGTGACATGTAAAAACTACGTGGAATTGAAATGTCAATGTTCACAAATAAAGTTTTACTGGGGCACAGACACACCCATTTGTTTACATATTGTCTGTGGCTGCTTTTGCACTGCGAGGGCAGAGTTGAGTAGTTGAGACAGACAATGAATGTGCAGCAGAGCCTACAATATTTGCCATCTTACCCTTTGCAGAAAAAGTTTTCTACCCCTTGCCAACAATCACCAGATAGAAAATATAGAATATAAAAATATTTAATTTAGCAGCAACTATAAAATATCTAGGAATTAAGGTGATAAAAGTTTACTTGATTAAATGGCAGCATATCATTCTTCCTAAATTAATGTGTAAATTTAATGAAATTTGAAACAGAATTCCAAATGGATTTTTTAAAAATAAGGTGACATAATAAATTAATTCCAAAGTACATGTAGATTAAAGAATTAAATGGGGAGGAACACTTTGCAAAACAAAGAAAGTGAATAAGTATTTACTTCTGGAACAACAAAGACTTGTGGATTTGACTACAAGAATAATGTAAAACTTCTATATATTTTTTAAAAGCGATAAACAATATTAAAAATTAAATAAAAACTAAAAAAATTGTTACATTTATTTGTTGATTACCATAGATAAGAGTTGGTGCTGGGCCTCTTGAAGGGGAATGTCAGAATGATTTTGTATTGGAAACCAACTAATGCTGTTAAGTTTCAGGCCTCTAACAATGGAAATAGCTAAAAGTAGACTAATATATGACAAACCTCTGGAAATCCACAAGTTTTTTAAAAAGATTTTTTTTAGAATTACTTTTAAGTGTCTTCACAATTGCTACTTTAATAAATATTTGATCTTAAATATTATTTTTCTCTCTCCCCACCCATAGGTACCCTCCTTTGACTTTCTGTCTGAGAAACTCCAGTTTTACCAGAGACAGTTCAATGAAATCATCAGGGGGACATCTCTAGATCTGGTGTTTTTTAAAGATGCAATGAGTCATCTGATCAAGGTTCTAACTATTAACTATTCACTGGAATAAGTAGATTGTATAAAAGCTTAGTAAATTTCATAGGTAAACTTTTTGGGAGGCTAAGTATATACTATCAGGGAGCATTCAGAAGACCGAACGTAAGTTGTCCCAGAAAACAAAGGCTTAATATTGGATCTACCTGCATGACAGCTAATGTTTTTCAAGGGTGAATTGATGGTTTTTATGTGCAGAGCACGCTGAGTCAGAGTTTCACGTTCCTAGATAGGAAGCTAGAGGATTCTGTGAAGAAATACAACCTCCTCAAATTGTATTTCGACTCTGTGGGAATCTCATTGCCCGCGGAGGAAAAGATATTGCTTTAAAAAGTGTCAAGTTCATGATCGGCTTACAGATTGTGAACCAACTGTTGGGGAAAGGGTAAGGCAGGCGTACAGGACTGGTGAGAAAATAGAAGCCAGTTAGAGGTATCACATAAAGGAGCATGGTTTGGTCCAACTTTGAAGGGCTGCGGAAAGGAGCTGTTTACATATGTAATTGGTTGATGGAAAAGGAGTTTCCCCAGGAAGTGACAGCATGGAGTAGGGAGATTTGATAAACAGAAGTCAGTTAGCTCTGTATTTACTGCATGGTCGTCTTCTGCAAAGTTGGTGAAATTCCAGTTGTCCTAGGGCTGTTTTCACACTCATCTATTAACAGGTAATTATTGAGCACACACTATGGCTAGGTATTTGGGATCTGGGGGCCTGAGACCTTGTTCTAGGTGCAAAACCATAAGTCATTAACATATTTTAAAATATAATAGTAGAATTAATACACACCAATGTGTTGTTATTGATCTGCCACCTATAAAACTTGCATTAAAAAATTATTTCTAGTGATGATAATGGATTTAGTGATCCATTTAGATTTTCTTCCTAATCAGGGGCGATAATGTAAAAGATAGCTTTTTAGCAGTATCTTCAGCTGGCCTGCCTGTAAGGTTTGAACTGCAATTTGAGTCTTATCCTCACTCAAGAAATCAACCATAGAAAAGCAACACAAGATTAAAGGCTGTCTCTCCAAGTCTGTTTCTACAAAGGATCTCCCATGCCCATTGGAAATAGAATTTTGGTACTTAAAAAAATGTCTTTGGCAGAAATATGGTAGAGGTAGTATTCACTGTAGAGCTGGATGTCTACATGATTCAGTATGGTGGACCGATGAGTAATAAGCAAACGATCCTAAACTTCTTACATCTTCAGTGGATTGGGAAGAGGAACTCTACTATCCTTGAGTCTAAAGATAGTAAAATTACACGTACACAGAATAGTTTTGAAATAGAAGGGACTAAAGTCAATATGTCCTATTTTTCATGGTGTAAATATAGATATACAAGGAAAGAATTTGAGTTGAATAAATTAATATAGCACTTTAAGTTTAATTTTTAAAATTCGGAGGTAGACCATTACAAGGAGAAAAGCTAATGTAGTCTGGAAACATATGGTCAAACCTCAGATCATTTAGTGCAAGAGAATGTAAACTTTGCATCCTGTTTTCAAATAAACACTGTTTATTTCAAAACAGATTTCACGAATAATTCGAACATCATGTGGAAATGCCTTGCTGGTGGGTGTTGGTGGCTCGGGAAAACAAAGTCTCTCAAGGTTGGCCTCTTTTATAGCTGGATATCAAATATTCCAGATAACATTAACCAGGTAAGATAAAATAAAACATGACAATATGTTTTTCCATAGTTTTTCTGAAGTTAAATGTTTAAAAAAACACAACTATTTGGTCTATTTCTTTTTAAAATAAACTTTTAATTTAAGTATCCCATCTATAAGGAAACGTACGTGAATCATGGGTGTTACAAAGAATGTACCCCTATGTCGCCAGCCCACAAACGAAGAAATGAAACACGACTTGCACCCCAGGGGTGCCCACATGTCATGTCTCAGTCATCGCCCTCCCAAGGGTAACCATATTCTGACTCCTGAGCACGCTGATTCGTTTGACCTAGTTTTGAAGTTTATGTCAATGGACTCATACGGGATTCGCTCTTTTGCATCCCGTTTCTATTTTTGCACGGTGTTTGGGAGAGTCATCCATGATGCTACATGTCGCAATAGTTTATTCCCACATTACCACAATTTACTTATCCATTGTACCGTTTTCGCAAATAGAGCTGCTATGAATATTCGTACACATGTCTGGGTGTACCCGTAGAAGTAATTCCCGGGTGTAGAGTTTGCAGATATTCGTGTTCAGTGGATCTGCGAAGTCACGTTCCAAATTGGAGGTTCTGGTTTACAATTCTGCCAACAGGTCAGGAGAGTTTCAGTTGCTCTGCATGCCGGCCCACCCGGGGCACTGTGAGTCTTTTTCATCTTAGCAGTGCTGGTGGTGTGTGGTGGCATCTCATGTGGCTTAGTTTACGTTTCCCAGACGGCTAGTAACGTTGAGCATCTTTTCATCTCTCATTGGCTGTTTGGGTGGCCTCTTTTGTGAAATATCTGCTTAATTAAGCCCTTTGCCCATTTTTTTCCCAATTGGGTTGCGATTCTTTCTCTTATTGATTATTAGGAATTCTATATGTATTTTGGATGTAATTCCTTTGTCAGAGTGTGTATTGCAAATGTCTTCTCCCAGTTATTGATTTGCCTTTTTACTTTCTTAGTGAATCTTAATTTTAATGAAACCTAATTTATCATTTTTTTCCCTTCACGTTTAGTACTCTTGTATTCTGTTTAAAAATCTTTGCCCTGAGGTCACAAAGATGTGCTCCCACGATTTCCTTCACATTTACAAATAAAATGTACTACTTTCACAATCAGAACTATAATCCACCTAAAATTTAATTTCTTATAAAGTCTAAGGTAGCAGTTGAGATTATTATTTCCAATATAGATATCCAGTTGATTCTGCTCCATTTATTAAAAAGGTCGTCTTTTCCCTGCCACATGACAATGTCATTTTTTGTCATAAGTAATCTGATCATATATGTGACTGTAGTCCATTCCACTGGTTTATTTCTCTGTCTTTGTACCATTGCTCACTGTTTTAGTTACTGTACCTTTTTAAATATGTGTGTATATTTAATATTGTTATATTTGTTGTGTCAGGTCTTCAAGTTTGTTGTTCCTCTTCACGATTGTCTTGACTATTTGGCTTGTTTATTTCCACATGAATTTTAGATCAATTTGCCAGTTTACACACACACATACACACTCCACTCTGCTGCCAAACAAATGGGAAATAAAAATTTAACAAGACGCAATTTACAAGAGCATTTAAAAAACATAAAACATCATATACCTAGAGATTAGTTAAATTAAATTTAAAAAATCTAATTAGTTGTCAACGTTTAAATATTGGAGATTTCACATTTTAAAAAAACATTTTTCTGGCTTCTCTTGAAATAATTGGAAGATCTGCCAACATAGGGCCTGCATTCCCAGATGGCCAGAGCTGAGCAGCAGCTGCCTCCTTAGATGGGGCGTGCAATCCTCCAGTTTCCAGAGGCCCCCCAGTTCTGCTTCACTCATTGTCATTATCTGCTGATTCCTGTAGGTATCTGAGTGTGTGACGCTGGGGCAGGTGATGCTGTAGTCATTGTAGTTAGAAATGACAGAAGCTTAAATTAAGGCAGGTGTATTCATTATATTCTCTTATTTTCTGTATTCTTTTTTTTTCTTTTTCTTTTTTGCTATGTTGTTCAGGCTGGCCTTGAACTCCTAAGCTCAAGCCAATCCTCCTGCCTCAGCCTCTGGAGTAGCTGGGACTACAGGCCAGCAACACCGCACCAGGCATTTTCTGTATTCCTGATGCTCTGGCATCTGGGGCCCTGATGACTAGGGAGAGACTTAGGCATCCAGGCTAGGCAGTTCGAGATTCAAACAACTTGTCCAGGAGCACGCCTTTCATATGCAAACCAACCAATCCAGAGAGGTTGCAACCTCTAAGAGGGGTGTATTATGACTGTCATGTATTATGTATATGTATGCAAAAGCGATGCATAATAGTTGGTCTAATTATTTGAAAAATCTGCAAAAATGGTTATGTGACTTCATTGGCTGATTGATTCAGAGACTGGCCAGTGAGAGGATTACTCCGACAGCACCAGGCCACCAGGTCTTTCTGGTTCCACTGCCCATCATCGTTCCATCAGGCCCTACGGCTTTCACTAAACTCCCTGTGACTTGCACTGTAGCACCTCTTCAAGTGAGGGTTTCCTGGTTGTCCTTGTCATTAACTTGCCCGTGAAGATTTAGATACAACACACAGAAAATGTCTGTGTTATTTTTATACGTCACATCACCTCTGGTAGCACACGCATTTAACAGGAAACAGAGTAAACAGAAAAACAAAGGCCTAGAACTTCTCTTTTCATAATATATAACCACCTGATTTTAACATTTATTTATACCACATTACATAATGCATCTTTTCCTGTAGGCTTTCTCCGTATCTAGCTACTTAATGAGCAGTGCAAATTGTCACCATATATAACTAATTTTGTTATATATAACTAACTACATATAACCAACCATATCACTGATTTTGTTCACAATTTATTGTGATTTTTTCACCAAACCAAACTCATCCAAATTTCAGGTTTTAGATATTATACATATAATCACTTGGGCAAAATCTGTTGCTGAGGACTGTCAGATTGCAGAGACTAAAAGTTCATTTTCCTATTCCCAGTCATGCTTCATGGATCATTTCTAGTAATTCCCTATTTCTCCCTTCTCGATTTAAATAAAACATTGGTTTTTACTGGCAGCATATAGTTCTTTAGCTCTAATCTCTGTGTTTTCTAGCAGGCACTATTAATATCTGTGGGAGCAGGTGCAGATTATGCTCTAATTATCATAGGTTATTATTGCGTTTTGAGATAAATTATGACTATATATTTTCTAATTTTAAATTTTCTATCACTTCTCTTTTTAGATCTTACAATGTGAATAATCTAACAGATGACTTAAAAGCTTTGTACAAAGTTGCTGGTGCTGAAGGAAAAGGCATCACCTTCATCTTTACTGACAATGAAATCAAAGATGAGGCATTTCTAGAATACCTTAACAACTTGCTATCTTCAGGGGAGGTAGGTCTCAAAAGTAGAGAAAAAGCTCATATTATAAAACTATAAATTACATTCGAATAGAAAAGTCAGCAACCCTTCAGAAGCGAGGACATTTAGCACATGTTTGTGATTTTAGAAATGATCACCATTTCAGATTTAGTACATTTTTTGAAGTTCCTGTGAAATTAATGCTGCCCACCTCCAGATTTTTTGTATCTTTTGTTCAATTCTAAATGTGGGTCCTCACTTGTCTCCTCAATCTTCCATTCTATCCTATAATTTATTTTAGGAGAAGCAAGTATCTATATCTGTCTGTCTGTCTGTCTATCTATCTGTCTGTCTACCTGCCTACCTACCTACCTACCTACCTACCAGTCAAGAGTATGGTTTCTGTTAAAGGTTGCTGTTAGCTGTAAGGGGATGTTTGCATCACAACTTCTGATACCACCTGTATCGGCACTCCCATGAGTGTTCACATGTTTGGTACTTCGTTAGAAGGCCTCACAAGACTCAGCATAAACAGGTTGAGCAACCCCATTCCAAAAATCTGAAATTTGAAATGCTCCAAAATGCAAAACTTTTTGAGTGCCGGCATGATGCTCAAAGGAAATGCTTATTGGAGCATTTTGGATTTCAGATTGTTGGATTTGGGATGCTCAACTCATAAGTATATCATGCAAATATTCCAAAATCTGAAAAAGTCCGAAGTCTGTAACATTTCTAGCTCCAAGCATTTTGAATAAGGAATACTCAACCTGTATTTGTACTCATGTCTAAGGTTTATTGCAGCAACCCAGTAAAGATACATCGTGGGATCAGTAAAGAAAAAGACACATCATGTGGAGTCTGGAGGAATATCCATGTGCAGGCGTCTTGTGTTCTTACCAAGGGGCCATACGGAGCATGCTCTCCCTCCAGTATGAAGTGCGGTGACATATGCACCGTGTATCTGTTCAGGGAAGCCCATTTGAGATGCAGAGTCCAGTGGTTTTGTTTGAGGCTGGTCATGTAGTCACTGCCTGCCTAGCTGGACACAACCGCCCACATTCCAGACTCCTAAAAGGAGAGAGGTGTTCACCATATATCACAACGTGTATACACAGTCTAGCAGGCACAGCAAAACTGCCTTATCAATTAGTAATGGGAGAGATGTTCCAAAGGCCACGTTCCCCGATGCCAGCCAAGGGCCAGGTCTGCACAAGCACATCGTTCTCAAGATCAGGCCTGCGGTGTTATCTCTTCCCTGCATGGTGGTGTATACAGATGCTTAATGGTACACAAGCTAGTTAAGTATTTTAGAGCCAGAGTTGAGAAGACTGACTATGAGTCAAAGAACAGAGGGCAAAACTGGGCATTTTAAAGAGGTGATTGAAATGGGGATAGCTCTTTGGTGATAGCTCTGTGAGCACAGGAAAACATAATTTGCTCTTGATTAAGCTGCTCAATAAAAAGTTGCACTCTTGGTAATCTCTGGCTAACCAAGGATTTGACCTGTGGAGATGCAGAAAGAAACTATGAAACGAGATGACGTGAAAAAAGGGACTAGACTTCGGCAGTGAATTGGCCGCGGGGAACTCTTTTAAATACAGAACACTTTCTTGTCTGTTCCTCCAAGATCTCCAATTTGTTTGCACGAGATGAGATGGATGAAATCACCCAAGGTCTGATATCGGTGATGAAAAGGGAGCTGCCTCGCCATCCTCCTACCTTTGATAATCTGTATGAGTACTTCATTTCCAGATCGAAGAAGAACTTGCATGTTGTTCTCTGCTTTTCTCCAGTGAGTTTTTATTTTTTTGTTTATATCCATGTACAAGGAGTTACTTATTTAAAGGTACTTAGTTTACCTTTTCTGATGAGATGATTTGCTCAGAAATTGATGTCTTTACATTGACTTAAAATTAATGAATACTTTTACTACTACCAATCTCCATCAACCAAAATCTCATTTCTGTGTAATCATTTAAAATACTCATATTATTAGAAATTGTTGCATAACCTACAATTTTCATTAATCACCTAGAAACATGGATTATTTGAATTGTAAGGGATTTGGTGATGTAATCTCATCCAGCTCTACTTCCAGCACAGACATACCATATTTACTAGAATGTCCCTGATGTAGGTTTGAATACCTCTAGTTCACTGTGCTGTCCAGTACAGTAGCCATTGGTTGTACATGGCTATTTAAATTTTGATTAACTAACATTAATTAAAAATAAAAATGCAATTCCTCAGTCCCACTAGCCCCATTTCCAGTGCTCGATAGTAATGTGTGTCTAGTGGCTGCCACGCTGGAAAGCACATCCACAGAACATTTCCATTATCACTTAAACTTCTTTGGGTAGCTCTGCTCCAGGGGGGGTCTCACTGATTTACAGGGGAGCCTGGTTCATTTTTAGATGTCTAATTTCCAGAAAGCTCTTCTTTGTAATCAACTGAATTTTGTCTGTCTGTGCTTTTCTCCTCTGATTCTGATTCTGCTTCGTAAAGAATCCAATCCCTCTTCCACATAAAGCGTGTCACATATTTGCAGGAAGCTTTTGCAGACTCCCTAAGTTGTTTTGTTTTTAGACCCAATATCTGTTTGTGCAGCTGTTCTCACCTGTCCTTGTGCCCAGGCCTCTCACTGTCCTGATCTCTCTCTGAAAGAGTTCCAGTTTGTCAGTTTCCTGTTGAAAAGCCATTCCTAGAATCCAATGCAATAATGTATAATAGATGTAGTCCTGGGACAGGGAGGAGTGTGAAATGTATTTCCTCTGAACACTAAATTTATATATTATTGCAGCCCAAGATTTTTAAAAAAAATTTTTGATGTCACATTTTCGGCCCAGAATTTGTAAATCTCTCTCTAGCTGACTTACAATTCCTTTGCCTTGTGACTTTGCCATCAATAGGTTGGTGAGAAGTTTCGTGCCCGTTCTTTGAAGTTTCCCGGCTTGATCTCGGGTTGCACTATGGACTGGTTCAGTCGCTGGCCGAAGGAGGCTCTGATTGCTGTAGCCTCCTATTTCCTCTCAGGCTATAATATTGTCTGTTCTAGTGAAATTAAAAGACAAGTTGTAGAAACAATGGGACTCTTTCATGACATGGTTTCAGAGAGCTGTGAAAATTACTTCCAAAGGTAAGTGACATTACATAACCACCATAGCTACCAAACCAGCAAGTACACTGCAAAGAGGAATTAAATGTAACATTCAGGAAAGCTGTGGTTCCCAACCTCCGGGCCATGGATCGGTGGCCTGTTAGGAACCAGGCTGCACAGCAGGAGGTGAACAGCAGGGAGCAAGTGAAGCTTCATCTGTACTTACAGCTGCTCCCCATCGCTGACATCACTACATAAGCTAGGCCTCCGGTCAGATCAGTGGCGGCATTAGATTCTCATAGGAGCTCAAACCCTACTGTAAATTTCGCATGTGAGGGATCCAGGTTGCGTGCTTCTTATGAGAATCTAATGCCTGATGATCTGAGGTGGAGCTGAGGCGGTGATTCTAGCGCTGGGGAGCGGCTGCAAATACAGATTATCATTAGCAGAGAGGTTTAACTGTACAATAAATGTAATGCCCTTGAATCATCCCAAAATCATCCCCCACCCACACCCCCGGATCCGTGGAAAAATTTTCTTCCATGAAAC
>CAUYSK010110325.1:0-25124 GCA_963575035.1 Avahi laniger
GCCAGCAGAGGAATGCCTTTCTTGGGGAGGACCCTAAGGGCATGTCCAATCACAGTTTGCCACCTAGCCTTCACCAGTATATAAGCCTGTGCTTGTCTTGCTTCGGGGTCTTCGCCATTTGTATTTCCTATAGTCTGCCCCGTTAAAACACTGTTGGAAGAACTCCGAGTGTTGCGTCCTTCTTGCTGGTCAGGACGGCGTGACATGTTGCCAGAGTTCTTTTGCTGGTTTCTTGTCATTTGATTCCTCTTCTCTTAGCTCAGTGCTGATAGGTTTTCAGGGCACTTGTTCTCTTTTGCTAGGAACTCTCCTACTTAGAAGAAGGTGAGGTCCCTAGATGGCGCTTTTGTATCCTACTCTGGAATGTTGAGCCAGTGGAGGAAGGGCAGGAGCACAGAGAGCCTGTAGTACATCTATTTTGTTTTGTCCCGTTCTCCCATGATTATCACAGGTCAAATTTGTGCTGGATGATCTTTGTGTTGGGTGGTGGGTTGTTCCCCATATCACTGTCGGAAGCTCCAGTTGGGGGCTGGGTGAGATTCTCTCCATGAGAGTTAGCATTGTGAGGGATTGCTCTGCCCAGGGTCTCCCTGCAGAGATAACAGTGGAAGCTGGGTGAAGATATCTAGGCAGTAGTGGTAGGTGTACTGGCTGTGGGCATTTGCTTCAACCATGTCCAGTTATAATGGCTTGAGGTAGGGGGGTCTCTGGCGGAGTGTTAGATCTCAGGGAGATTCTGCAGACCCAGCAGCCATGATGGAGACTTGGGGGTGGAGTCTTGGGGTCCAGGTGCAGTGCTGACATCTCAGGGGTATAGTCATGAGCCCACCGGGAGCACTGGAGCCACAGGGGCAGAGCCTCGAGTCTTAGGTGCAGTGCTGGATCTTCAGGGAGAAGAACTGTGGTTTCAGAAGCTGCCCTCAGGCCTTGGGAATGGAGCTTCAAGCCTGGGCACAGTGGGAACCTCAGAACCAGAGCTGCTGCCTAGAGGCAGGGCAGGAACTGTGTGGGCAGGGTCGTAGGGTCAGACTGCAGCATGGGAACTGTAGAAGAGGAGCCACATGGACAAGGGGTGTTTTTGGCAGCATGGGGACCTGCTCCACTGGTGTGGGGACCGTGGAGGTGGAGCTGCCTCGGGTTGGGGGCAGCGGGTGGCTCGGTGGTGCGGAATCTGTGGTGGTAGAGCCAGATGGGCGGAGGTGGCTCCAGTGGTTCTGAAACCACAGAGACAGAGCCTGTGCAGGGTGGGCTGCAGCACAGGGGTTGCAGCGTGTGGGCCAGGGCCGCCAACTGGCTGGGGTTCTCCCCTTGTCTCAGTCCCAGTCCCAGTTCCAGTTCCACTGAGGCAGTCACCACAAGTCTTCTCTCAGGTAGTGCCTGAGGCACTGCCTCTGCTCAGATCCCACCTTGGCGGGGAGGAGCGCTTGGCTCCCAGTCACAGGGCATGGCATACGGGAGCGTTCGCGCTGCCTCTTCCCTTTCCAGCCAGCGAGGGTGATGCGAAGTCTGCTGTTGCAAAGCTGAGCCCCTCGCAGACTTGGTGCCCTGTACGTGAGAGCTCAGAATGGTGTCAGCTGCAATAATCCAGGATCAGTAGTCGCCAAATCCCTACAGTGCTTGCTCTCTGATGCGATGTCTCTGCACAGACTCCATGTAGCTCCCTGATGAATCCAGAGGTCTGGGGTGGTTGTTCCCCCCTCTCCTCATAGCTTGGATTACAGTTCTTGCCGGGTGCGCATGGAGCCCCAGGGTTCTGTCCTCCTACCTTCCCTGCATGTGGATGTCTCCTCAAAATTCCCTTCGATGTTGCCCAGTGAATCACCCCGTCATTTCCTCCTTCATTTTGAATGCCCCTGTCGCTTCTCCACAGTTTTGTAATGCTCTTTCCAAGAAGAGCCATTCATAGGCAGGCCACTAGTATTTTTTGTGTGTGGAATCTTTAGGTCTCTCTAGATATAGATCATATTGTCTGCAAACAAGGATAATTTGACTTATTCCTTTCCAATTTGGATGCCTTTTATTTCTTTCTCTTGTCTGATTGCTCTAGTTAGAACTTCCAATTCTATGTTGCGTAACAGTGGTGAAAGTGGGGATATCCTTGTCTTATTCCAGATCATAGAGGCAAGCTTTCAGTTTTTCCCCATTCATTATGATATGAGCTGTGGGTCTGTCACATAAGCATTTTATTGTGTTGAGGTCAGCTCCTTCTATACCCATTTTTTTTGTGAGTTTTTGTCATAAAGAGATCTTGAATTTTATCAAATGCTTTTTAAGCATCAATTGAAATGATCATATGGTTTTTGTTCTTTATCCTGTTAATATAATGTATCATATAGATTTGTGTATTTGTAGGTTTTTTGATTTGAGGTTACCATGAGGCTTGCAAAAAACAATTTATAACCAATTATTTCAATCTCTTTGTTAAATTTCTCTAAGCTTCTGAATTCCTTCTCTTCATTGTCTTGAAGTTCATTGAGCATCTTCAGAACAGCTGTTTTGAATTCTTTGGAAACTCGCATATCACCATTACTCTGGGATTAGTTACTGATATCTTATTTGATTCATTTCATGAGGTCATGTTTTCCTACATGTTCTTGATGCTTCTAGATGTTTGTCAATGTCTGAGCACTGAAGAGTTAAGTTTTTATTTTCATCTTCACAGTCTGGGTTCGTTTGGACCTGTCCTTGAGAAGGCGTTCCAGATATTCCATGGAAATTGTTTGATTTCATTTATCATTGTAGCTATGTCAGGACTGGGGGTGTCCCAAAATCCTGTAATCCTGTGACTCTTGCAGACTCCTGGTAGTATCACTTTGGTGGACTTGGGTAAGATTCAGGATAATTCCCTGAATCACCAGGCAAAGTCTCTCACTTTCTTCCTCACTCTCTGTGCTGGGATGCTTGAGTTAGGGGCAAAGTGATATGGATACTCCCTTATGGCCACCACTGCCAGGTCATACCTGAAGCCAGCCCAGTCTTACCCAAAGCCAGTGGTGACTGTTGCCTGGCTACCTCTGATGCTTATCCAAAGCCCAAGGGCTCATTGGTCAGCAGGTGATGAACCCTGCCAGGACTGGGTCCATCCCTTCAGGACAGCATGTTTTCTTCTGTCCATGGGTGGGTACAGAAGTGCCATCCAGGAACTAAGGCTGGGACTCAAGGGCTTCAGGAATCTGCTTGTTTCTTTTTTTTTTTTCTTTTGTGACTGAGCTGTTACCCAAGTTGTAAAACAAAGTCCTCTGAAATCTTTCCTTTCCTTTCTCAATTGGAAGAAGACTCTTCCTGAGCTCTACTTCCCAGAATTGGGAAGAATGGTGACACAGGCACTGGCTTGGCCACCACAGCCCATGTCTCTGGGGTGGTTGGTATCACACTGCATCAAGTGTACCCCAAACCCACTAGCTCTGAGCCAGCATAGCTGTAGGAATTGCCCAACAACTGCAGTTTTTGTGGCCTGACTGCCTGATGAATTTAGTCAAGGCCCCAGGCCACGTTTTGTCAGCTAGCAATAGGGATAATCAGAACTTGCATCTTAGGGCAGAGGAGTTCCCTCTGGCCAGGCTGGTCTAAATGCTGTCTCCATGGGCACTGGCAGAATTCTGCCCTGTGCTGTGTTCCCTTGTGCCAGGGTGGCCCTGAGTTTCAAAGCAAATACCCACAGTCACTTACTCTCTCTCACCCAGGCACCATAGAATCTCTCTCCTCTCGACATGTTGGTGCAGCACTGCTTGGTGATGGGAGAGGGGTGGTGTAGGCAATGCAACATTCTATTCTGCCCTCTTCAGGACCTCTTTCCTTGATATAATGTTAATATTCAGGTCACTCATCTCATTTTTTGTTTTTCTGAAGGTGCTTGCTTGTATGGATAGCTGTTGAATTTGTTGTTCATGTAGAGGGATGACTTCTGGAGTTTTCTATTCTGGCATTTTGATCCACCCCTTCCAAGAACAAACAAAGAATTACGTTTTTGAAACAATATGTGCTTTGAGTGCTTTTTCCTTCTGACCACGTGACTCTGTTTTAGTTGGATATGACAGGAATGATCTAATTCATATGATCAATTTTTATATTTTCTGCTTTTGACCAAGATCTTTCCCTGAAAGCATTGCTGATCAACCATCTTTGCAGTTAGGTTTAATTGTCCCTCAGTGCTAGGATAGACCTGTCCCAGTTGTCTTTCCCACATCTGTGGGAAAGTTTGAGAGTGTATGTCAGGGACCTGGGCCACATTTATGTAACAGGCCAAAAGGAAAAATCTTCTCAGGGTAGTTTTGTCTGGAGTCCAGCATTGAGTTCCATCTCATCAGTCCATAGGAATCAGCAGTCATCTTGAATTGTTGAGCTAACATTATAACACTATCCTGTTAGGAGAGTTGGGTTTACAAAGATTAGACAGGAAATAAGAATGAAGTTTAAAAATCATAATACGAAAGTAGTTAACAACAATGTAATAAATTTAGTTTGTACAATGGTTTTGAACTTAAGAGCTCAAGTCTAAGGACAACAAACTAAACAAATCAAAAGACCATGGGGGAAACTAAGTGATACCTGTTGTAGCTATTGTGTACTGTTTTATGATTGAGTTGGATTAAAGCAGATAATGTCAACTTTACAGAAAGGATTACCAGTACAATTTAAACAAAAGGTTGTATTAGGGATATTGTCAAAGTTGCCTATTAGGTGGATAAAAAAGATTTCTTAGATTTTCTTACCTTGCCTATAGCAGTTACTGATAGTGAAATTTTGATTACAGCATTATTCTGACAAATGAAAAACAACATTAATAGGGGTAAAAATCTCATTATGATATGGAGCCTTATTCCAATGTCTTGGGAAAAGGCATTTACAGTGTGGAAAATATCAACCTCTTGTCCTGGTTTGCATTTGACTGTCTCTGCTTATGGCATCAGGCAGCTTGGTGAACCTTCTGTGTGCCTCATACATTAGGCACGAGACTTGCTCCTTAAAATTTATCTAGTTTCAGCTTACAAGGCTTTAAAAATAGCAGTTTCTGCTTTAGTAATTTTATGGAAGAAAGTTAGATTGGAAGAACTCTGAAAAATTTAGGACTTGGTCTAGTCTATAGGTAGGTAACAAATCAAAAACAATGTATAGTTACAGTCTAATAACAGGTATATTATAGTTTTTCTCTGGAAACATAACTTTTTCTCTACATTGATAAAATAGAAACTATCTGACTTGAAAACTTCTTGAAGCTAGGAAACCAAACCAATGAAGACTTTAGAGTTTGTTTATGGTATGGGCCTGCTAGGAAGTGACAATTTTTATTTATCCACTATAAGGCTGGAAATACTTAAAGTTGGGCATTTTATGCATGTTTTCAAATATGACATTTTAGTCAAAGTTTTGGTAATATAACAAATATTTTCAATTGTATTCTGCTATGAAGAGAGAGCAGATTTTTATTGGAGTTCTGCAAATAACCATATAGCTATAAGAATATTCACAAATAGTTTTTCAATTCTTGGAGGAGTCAAGTAACAAACAGATATTTTTATCTCTGTTTACAAAAGTATACTTTTACCAAATTGCAGTAAATTATGGATAGCTTAAGAGAGAACTTCCTTAAATCTATAAAATATTTGAGTAAAGAATGTACAATGTTTTAAATAAGTTATAAAACCATCTTCATCAGTTATTTAATTTCATGTGATCAATTTATATTCTGCTTGATCTCCATTAGTAGTTTCATAAATCCATCAATTTATTAGAGTTCTAGAAATTTTTAATTAGTCCATTAGTCTAAAAGTTATCAGAAACCTGTATTTAAGAGTGCCTGTTGGAGTCTTTTTCATGAATCTGATTGCATTTTTAGTGAATAATTCTAAATGATAACTGTGTATTACAAAAATATAGCCATGGTTAAATATCTGATGAAAGTTTACAATTGAGAAGGAAATTTTATTTCTATTATATAGCATTTTAAGATAACAACCAGAATTTATGACTGATAACATTAGATTTTTATGAATTATAAAATTTTTGAAACATTTATATTAACCTATCTATAAATGCAATTAAAGGATCTAGTATGACTTATCACTTGAAAATGTTTCTTGTATAATTTACCAAATAAGCCTAATCACTTATGTCTCATCTTGTAGAGAGATTATCTTTTGAGCTTTCCAGGGGTTCAACTGGAAAATCTGAAAGTTAATTTTCAGTCAAAAATATTTACTCAAGTATTTGATTTTGGGGATGTTTGTCAAACGTGCCAAAAGGCTGAAAACATTTAATCAAAACAGAATCACAGATAACTGTAAAATAAGTCATTTATTTAACCAAAGTGATAGTCAAAAGATTTCAAAAGCAACACAGAAAGTCATGTAGGTGTAAAAACCTTGACTCTTTTAAAGCTGTTTTCCTAAGTCATCAAAAACCTAATAAAGGCAACACAGTAAATTAAGACAAAAAAATCTTTATTTCTTAGACAAGCTACCAAAAAGGTAAAGAAAAATCTTCTGCTGTGTGATTGTTTCTTCTTATGAACAGCTCATTTAGATAACCTGGAAGTCAAACCTGATGAAAAGAGTACTTAAATTAATAAGACATAGGAAGAATGTGTCCAAGAATATGAGTATAACAACTCAGATACATCAAGAAAAGCCAAGGGTATGAAATCAAATTATACTGGAGTAAAACATGCTTTCCTAGACCTTTAAGATCTCTTTAAGATTTTATTGTTAGGCCATACAGTAGAGTTAGAATTGGAGGAAAAATGTTACAGGAATTGACAAAAAAGTTGGAAGAGGGAGTTAATCCCCAGCCAAGTAACAAAGATGCACCATTTTAAGTGGGTAAATAACAGAGAACAATGATGTATGACCTGCAAATCATGTGCCGTGAGGTGCAGCAAAAGTTGATGTTTTGAGATATAAATCTGAGAAGCTTCAAAAGGAAACAGATTTCAGAAATAAAAATCACAACTTCTTGCAATTTTACTAAGAGCAAATCAATACTTTAAGAACACCTTTCTATTCTAACATAGGGGACCAAATTTTTAGTTTTGTATTTGTGTCTTTTCAATATCAAAGCATACTTCTTAAACTTTATAAATTATTTTTAATTATAGCCAACTCGACTACATATGAAATTCCTTTTATAATTATTTTTTTATGAACATTATTAAGATTTTGCTCATACCATTGACATGCTTAGACTTTCTGGTTTGTTCTGTATTTTCTCTTTCTTAAATAACCAGTCATTTTATTTTAGAATACAATTTTACCATATAAGAGTCTTTCTCTTGCAAAATTATTTCTCTCAATAACGAACATATTTTGTGACTTTCTTATAATTTTTAAATTCAAAACACATCTTTTTGGCATAATTTATATAGAGAATAATATATATTAGAATTTTAATTCTTGGTAACTTTAAATTGTACTGAAAACCTAGGAAGCAAAAAATTTGAATTCTGTCATATGTCAATATTTTATAGTTGAGAGCAATTTTGTAATTTTTAGAAATGTTTCCTTATAACATTTTTTTCCTTAATTGGAAATGATCCAAACCTTTAATGAATATTATTTAACTTAACACAAAATAACTTTAAGATTAAGTTACATAAAATTTACTTATAAATGTTTATTCCATTTACAATTATCTAATTTAAGAATTATGCCTAGTTTACCTATGAAAACTGAGATATTAGAGCTAGTCATTATTTCAAGTTTTTTTATTAAGAAATTTTCTAGCCTGTTAAATCAGGTATTTACCTCGGTAAAAACATTAACATTAAATACATGAGTGTCTTGTTAACTCAGAAAATGCAGCTTTTTATTAAATCAATAATATTAAATCTTATTTATCAAAAAATCACACAAAGGTCATTCTATTTTAGGCTAAGTTTATAGTTTTATAACCTCCATGTCAAACCCTGACTCTTTAAAATATGTGTCAAAGACACATATAAGACTGTCTGACCAGTAAACCCAGGCAAAATGTATGTCAACAATTTTGAAGATATTTCTATTATCTTACCAATAATTTTAAAACCAGCTTATTTAAGATTTACTTAAGTCATGTGAATTAAAAGGATATTTGGTTTAATTATTATATATTTTATGAGTACTCATTTAAATGAATTAAAATAAAATTTTTTTAGATGTTTCTGGCTAACTACACCAGATTTTATTGTGTAGACACAACATACAACATAATACATGTATATATGTATAAACACATACATAAACACATAAAGATCTTATAGCTTCCTAGAATTTTAGTCATGAGATAGTAAAACATATAAACTCATTGGTTTATAAAACACAGTTGGATTCAAATTATTTCTCTGACAAAGCAAGATAAGACTAAGTATTAAGTTTTTTAAATGGTAATCTTATAGAGGCTGTGAACCAAATTTTGAGAAAGGCAGTTTGGGTCAGTTACCAATATAATGGATTAAATAAAGAATAGTTAACTGTGAAAATGTGACTGCATTACGTGGGGAGGCCCAAAAGATAAGAGTTATTCTAACAAAATCTGTAAATCTGTAAAGTATTTTCATGGTCTCAATTCTTTGTCCTTGAAGTCTAAAATATTGCCATGCCTCTTGGTATACAGAGGGTATCTTTATGTGGGAATTTCATTTTCACAAAAGAAGCAGTATGAAGGTTAAAATGATTTTCTTTTATATATGCTGGTTTTCAAGTGTTTTACTCAGTCAGTATGCCAGAATAGCTGAGGAGTTGTGGAAAAAGAGTTTATCTTATAGAAGAAAAAGGAGGAGGAATTATAAGACAGGGAGGAGAAAGCTCTGGAGAGGAAAGAGTTTCAGCTAGCTTTGAGACAGTATTTTGTAGCGAGACAAGCTTTGAATCCTGAATGGTTCTCTTATTTGACCATGAGTCCCAGAAAATATCTTGGCATGCCTTTGAATTTTGAGAGCCCATTTTATGGGTGCTCTGGTTTAATGCCAAATACACAAAAGCCAATTAAATGCAAGTGCTAGATATGCAATGGCCAAATAAATGCAAGCACAGAGACAGAAAATAAAGTAATGTACTTGCCAAGAAGGATGACAAGCTACCTTCTCCAACTAAAGAGAAAGGGAAACAAGAATGACCCAATTTGTATGATCAACTTTCACAGTTGTTTAAGGGTGTTAATTTCTACATATTTACGAATTTTCCAGTTTTCCTTGTTACTGATTGCTAGTGTCATCCTATTGTGGTCATAAAAGATACTTGGTATGATTTCAATATTTTTAAATTTATTGAGACATTTTGTAGCCTAACATAGTGAATCTTGAAGAATATTTCACATGAACTTGAGAAGAATGTATTTTTACTATTATCAGGTGGAATGTTCCATATGTCTATTGGGTGTATTTGGTTGATAGTGTTTTTACATCCTCTATTTTCTTATTGCTCTTCTGTCTATATGTTCTATCCATTATTGAAGATGAAATATTGAAGTCTCTGAGTATTATTGTATAACTGTTTCTCTTTTCAGTTCTGTCAATAATTGCTTCATATATTTTGGGGCTCTTTTGTGCATATGCATATAATATATCTTGATGAATTGGCCTTTTTATTAATATATGATTTCTTTTTTGTCTTGTAACAGTTTTCAACTTAGTCTATTTTGTTATTAATATAGACATTTAAGCTCTCTTGCTTATTTGCATAGAATATATTTTCTTCCATTTTTTTACTCTCTACCTATTTGTGTCTTTGGATATAAACTGAGTCTGTTGTAGACAACATATAGATGAATCACTTTTCTTTTTGAGTATTTTTGTTTTTAAAATTGATTCATAATTGTGCATATTTATGAGGTACATATGATATTTTGATGCATACAATGTGTAATGATCAAATCAGGGTATTTAGGATATCTGTCACATCAAATGTCCATCATTTATTTGTGTTAGGAACATTCCAAATCTTCTCTTATAGGTGTTTTGAAATATACAATAAGTCGTCATCAACTACAGTTACCCTACTGTGCCATTGAACACCAGAACACCAGAACACCAGAACTTATTCCTTCTATCCAACTGTGTGTTTGTACCCATTAACCAACCCTTCTTCATCGTTGCCCCTTCCCAGCATCTGATAACTATCATTCTACTTTCTACCTCAATAAAATCAACTTTTAGCTTCCACGTATGAGTGAGAACATGTGATTGAAGCATTTTTCTTAATCCACACTACAAATCTGTCTTTTAACTGGTGAGTTTAACCATTTACATTTAAAGTGATTACTGATATGGAAAGACTCTTTTGTTGTTTCCCTATTTGTTTTCTATATTAGTTACATCATTTTTGCTCCTTAATTCATCCAATTCTTACTACTTTGTATTTTTTCATATTTTACCATTTTGATGCCATCTTCATTTCCTTTTTTGTTTTTATTTTGTATGTTAGTATTTTTTATTGGTTACCCTGGGAATTGCAATTAAGTAGGCAGTCAAGCATATAGATCTGGAGGAAGTAAGGGCTGGAGAAATAAATTTGAGAATAATTGGTATATAGATGATATTTAAAGCTATGGGACTAGATGAGCCATTTTTGGAAGAGAATATAGGCACAAAAGAGCAGAAACTGCAGGAGCAACCCCTGAGAACTTTAAAACCTAACATCTCTATTGATGGATAATTTGTATTTACACTTTAAATCTTGTGAATATGTGACATAACTGCCACTTGGGTATCTTCACTGATCCTCATTACTGAAGGAACTAAGGTGGAAAATGCTTTCCTATGTTAGCTATTAGAACAGGATGAGTTCTAGTTTTTCATTTCTAAGGCTCTCTTTCAATATCTCCTTTTTCTTAAATTCGTTACTTACCCATTGACTTAAAAATTATTTTCTTTTCAATCTACCACTCACCTCCTTAATTTTCTCCTTGTATATTCTCTTTAGAAAAAGCCACAAATTCTGTATTTACATTTGGTGATTCCTTAGCTGGGGCTGACAAGGAAAAAGATTTGTGCTAATGATGTCAAGGACATGCATTTAACCACATATGTGACACATATGAGCCATACATGTCTTGTTCTTTGGCCAAAACTCGCATTACTCACTTGACTAGCCTTCTCTCAAAAGCATATCTTTAATCACAAGGGTTGAGAATGGAGATGATTTTTATGGAGGAACAACTCTGCATTCACATTTTGTTGAAGGAAGGCCAAGATTATTACCTTTTATATTTCAATGATACTACATTCTGACCCTTAAAACATAGCTTTCTGTTTGTGGGAGGCAGTTGGGTTATGAATAACCATGTCATGCCTACACCAAAAGCTTAAAAACATGTAATAATATAGGCTAATTGAACATAGTTTACCACTTGCTTTTTGCCTGGTGTCTAATTCCTATTATTTACTATATGCAGCCTATTTCATTCTTGCCTCCCCAGCTGCTTGTCACCTGAAAAAACCACCTCCTCAGGATTTTGAAGTGCTGTACAAAAAGCTAAGAGAGAACATTGTCTAAAGCCATATGAAAGGACTTGAATTTGTCTGGTGAACAAAAATTTTGCAATCATAACACCTTTTACTCCCACAGCAAACAGAACTTTTTCTTTGTGAAGGAAGCAAGCAAACATTCTTTTCAGAATGATGTTGGTCTTTAAAGAGACAGCGCTAGCTCTTTAGTTCTTGATTTCCTTCTCTTTGAATTTAATGCCATCAGTGAGAAAAAACAGGCTTCCTGATGCATATTCTTTTATTTCAGCGTATTATAGGGGTACAGATGTTTAGGTTACGTATGTTGCCCTTCCCCCCCCCCCAAGTCCGAGTTTCAAATATGTCCATCCTTTGGGTGGTGCGCATTGCACTCTTTGTGTAGTGATGCATATTCTTGAAAGCACTGAAAGGAGAATTTGTGTTTCTATTACTTGAGTAGATCCATGTGGGCATTACTGACAAGCTAATAAGCATGGTATTTCAAAGTGTGGTCCACAGCATCCCTGACATTAGAGTCACCTTAGTGCTTATATAAAATACAGATTCCTAGACTCCACCCTAGACCTACTGACTCAGAATCTCTTCGTTTTGAAGGATGGGGCTCAGTAATATGCATTTTAAGCTACCCCTTTGGATATTGTGTACACTAAAGTCTGGAAATCACTGCAGTGGAAGTATAAATCCCATGATAAACTGAGTTGGCGTAATTTAGCTAAAATGGCTTTTGGCTAAAATAAATCCAGTAACTGCTTACATTCCTGGAGAGAAAGCCAAGTTAAATACAGCTTTTCTGTAGTGAATTTGCACATGAAAATGAGTTGAAAAAATTGTGAGTAGGAGCTTTGCTCTCTTCAAGAGCTTGAAGAGCTGGGAGACATATTCTGTGATACTCCAAAGGTCAGAACTATTGTCATTATCTTAAAACAAGAAGAGGCAGACTTGGAAAGATAGATCTGCAACTAGACTGGTTTACCTGGGTGGAAGCAGGCACAGATCCAGCTGCAGAGGAGGAAGTTCACAGTGTAATAGGCAGAACAGTTTACCCCCAAATATGGAAAAATACAGCTCGTGAGAGCCAAGGCCAGTAACTTACTGTGTGTGTGTTTCTGTGTCTGAGATGGGGTGAAGCAATTTCAATGGCAAATTGAGGAATAAACAATATAGTAAAGGTCCTCTTATATGATCAGTGCTAGAGGTAGCTAATCAAAAAAATCAATTACATGAAATCTTAAAGATACATATCTAAATATCTCATTTTTACTTAAAACATTAATTTAAAAGTTTTACTTTTTATTCTCTATCAAATGCTGTGCCCACAAATATCCTGATATTAGCCATACTTCTTGTCTTCTGGCTGAAGGTGTGAATCTTCAATTGTCCCAATGTCCTGAACCTCATAACTGGAATTACTCATTTGATGATTAGGAAACAGTGATTTTGTTTACAGTCCAGAGCCAAGCTTCTGTGGAGTGTTCTAGATGATAATTCTAGCTAGGGAAAGTATTCTATCCTCTGTTTATTACTTTCTCCCAAGGAGGAAATAGTGTAGCCATGGAGAAATCTAATTACAACTTCCTTTGCCTTTTTTGGAATACCAGTGATAGATTTCTCCCTAACTTATCTATGGAGACATACGTGTATAAAAGAACAGGTAAACAATTAAGCAAGTGAGCAGGCAGGGTTTTCAAATTAAGGGACTTTAATCAGGAAACCACCATGTTATTCATTTTCCTTTAATGAAACTCAGTGACCTTGGCCTACCTGCTTAAAAACGGTAGTCATAAGGTACTAGTCTCCTCTGTTCTTGGGAAAAGAACATTTGGATTTCTCATGATACAGAATTTGAACTCATGTCAGATGAGTTGGACTCCAGAACCCAGTGAGACTGAAGATCTAGTGTTGGAAGAATTCGAATAACATGAATGTTCCTCAACATTGGTCACTGGATAAGAATTCAACCTAGGTATGTTAAAGTTCATCTCTTTTAATTGTGCCTTGACCTTTCAATTTTTGCAGTATTGTATCCAAGGCAAAATTTTAAATAGTATCAGAAAGATATTATTTTTAAGCTTAATTTTAAATTTTTATCAAAGCAAGATGTACTCACAGTTTAAAAAGTCAACTTTTACTACAAGACACATATACAAGGATAGCAGTCCTCCTACCTGCCCTCGCCACCCTTGATTCCTGTTTCTCATAGTAACTTCTGTTAGTATCTTCATAATTTTAAATGATGTCATGTTTTATTGCTTTTTCTTGATTTTTAACTTTGACATTAATTTCATACTATTTAATATGAAGATTTAGTTATCAAAATCTCCTTTCTCTCATACAGATATATTTTTTCCTCTCATTCCCCCTATTTGTGGCTAAGTCAATATTTAGTATTTATAGTATGACTATGTAAATATTATGAACTATGTAATATATATGATTATATTTTCTTCCAAATCCTGTTTTGTCTGGGCTCATATTTGGTTTACTTTTTTTTATGTTCCTATTTTAATTCCAGTAGAACTATAAGCTCTTAACACAGGAATGCATGGGAAGTAACTTATCAGTTCTATTTTTTTTCATGAATACATTCCTCCAAAAGCTCCCCACCATTCTCTTTCTGGACTGGTTGCTCTTTAGGTCTGCTGCATGGCTATCATCCTGGAGTTTCCCTTCACCATCATTAAAGAACTTGATTTTTCTTCTGGACTGGTTCTGTTTTCAAGATCCTATGGTATCATCTTTTTTGGTTTACTCCCTTGTTTCTGGGAGAGCTCATCTTTTCTTTTATGAGACCTTATGTGTCTGAAAATGTCTTTTATCTTTGTATTTGATGTGAAGCACAGAATTTTAGGTCAAAAAGCATTTTACCTCAGAATTTTGAAGGCATTGCTCTTCTTTTACTTTCTAGTATTGTTGTTTAGAAACTCAGTGTTATTCTCTCTCATAATCCATCGTATGTCTCATGTTCTTTCTCTAAAATTCTCATTCTTGGTATTCTGAAACTTCGTGATGTGCCTTGTATCTTGTACTAATTATTGTACTGGGCTTTTTATATCTGTAGACATGACTCTTAAATGTTAAGAAATTTCCTTGAATTATTTGTTTAATTTTATTTCCTCTCTTGCCTGAAAGCACTTTAAATTGAATATTGAATGTCCTGGACTGATCCTGTATTTTATTATTTTTCTCTTAGTGTCTATCTTTGTCCTTTTGTTGTAATTTCTTGAAAAAAATTTTCAAACTCCTTCAAACCTCTGTATACATTTATATATACATATGTTTAATTTCTGAGACCTCTTCTCTGAATTTTCCTTTTCTTACAGCATCATTTTTTCTTATTTCATGGGCAGAATATCTTAACTTTCTAAAGATATTATTATAGCTTAAAAATATTTTCTTCTGTTTTCTGCATTATCTGTTTCCTACAAACTACTTTTGTTCTGTTTCATGTTAGAGACTGCCCTCAGATGTATGGTGGTCAATGATTACATGTTTGTATTTAAGAGTGAGGCATTTAACGCTCATTGGAAGTACTTCTGACCATGATGGAATAGATGATACAAACTTTCTCTCCTGCCGTGAACAACTAGAAAACTGGACACAATATATAAAATGATTATTTTTTTAGACTTTGGAATAGAGGCAGTACACAACTGTGATCTATTAGAGAAGGGAAATAAGCAAGATAATCCCTATGATCACCCCAGATTTCTGCTTGGAGGCACTTTCCAGATCTTAGTGCAGGGAGATGTGTACCTATTGCAGTTTGAGAAGTCTGAGATTATAGTTTAGGGAGTCTAAGGCAGCTGTAATTTGCAGTGCAGGGTACCTTGAAATTGGCCATAGATGGAAAATTTATACCTTGGCAATCAGCAAATGCTACAAAATCAAGGTTGTTTGCTTGCCTGTTTGTATCCATTCCCCTAGAGGGTCTATTGGTAAACATTTACCAGCATGCCATTGATAATACTCCTGTCCTTAAGTGTACTTTGACTTGGAAAAATGTGACAGAATAAAGATTCTAGAAATAGACCTACACATACATGTTCAATCAATTATTGACAAAACAGCCAAAGCAATTCACTGGAGAAAGGATAGCATTTACAGGAAATGGTACTGGAACAAGTAGATAACCACATGGGGAAAAAAATGAACTTTGTCCATCACCTCACATCATACACAAAATTTACTTTAAATTTATTATAGAACTAAACAAAACTAAAACTATAAAATTTCTAAAGGAATCTATAGGAGAAAATCTTTGCAACCTTGCACGGAAGGAGATATGAATAGCCAATAAGAACATTAACAGATGCTTAGCATAATTTATTAACAGAAAGATGCAAATAAAAACACAATGAGATAAAACACAATGCTATTACTCTAATACACCCACTAGAATGGCTATGATTGAAAATACTGACAATCTCAAGTTTGGTGGAGGATGTGGAACCACTGGAACTCTTATATATTGCTGGTATAATACGATACAGCCACTTTTGAAAGAGTGCTGAATCCTAACCACTAGACCACTAGGAAAGACGTAACAGCCATTTTTGAAACTAGTTTGGCAGTTTTTTTTTATAAAGGTCAATATACTTTTACTATATTATCCAGCATTTGGACTTCTATCTCCTTATACATTCCAAAGAAGGGGAAACGGAAACATATGATCACAAAATAACATGCGAACATTACATCTGAATGTTCAAAGTAGCTTTAGTTATTATAGTCCCAGACTGGAAGTCAACCAAAATATCTATCAACATTTAAAAGAAAAAAATATGTAGTACATTAGTAAAATGGAATATTACTCCATAATAAAAGGAACAGACTACTGATATATATATATATATATATATATATATATATATATATATATATATATATATAAAAAAACATGGGTTAATTTTGAAACATGCTGAACAAAAGACACCAGATACCAAACAATACATATTGTATGATTCCATTTAGATGAAATACTGGAGCAAGCAAAACTGATCTATAGTTACCAGAAAGTAGATCAGTAGTTATCTGAGACCAGTAATGGAGTGGGTTGACTGTAGATGGAACTCTTTTTTTGTTGTTGTTGTATGGAAATGTTCTGTATCTTGAAAGTGGTATATACTAACATCCACATTTATAAAGACTCAATTAATTTTACACTTAAGTGGGTGTGTTTTACTTTGAGAATTACTGAGTTTAGAAAGCAATGCTGACTGGAAGTTGTTTATGGGTAAATGGGGCCTGTCTCTTTGTGAGCCTCACTGTTGGGTGACAAGCTGGTTTTTTCATTAAAGACCACGAAATGTTATTAGGTCTTTCCAAAACAGCATGGCTTAGATTTTGTAGAAACGATTTTTTGTACTCGTTTCATTGTTTTACATAAACTTTAAATATACTTCATAATAACCATTATAAGCACAAGTGGCACACAACAGATTTGGGAACTAAAACATTTGACTCTTCTTAAGCATGTAATTCAACTGGTGGGAAGTGAAGTGTGAATGTATCCTAGGGCATAATCTATGTGCTTTTATTAACAGCATCCTGAGGCCATCAGCATGTATTATAGATGGAACTGAGGTCTTCACTTAACCTCATTAGTTAAGTAGAATTTGGTAAAGAGAGGTAAAAATCTAGGCAGCCATTGAGCAGTCTGCAACAGATGAGTTCAGTGAGAGATTATTGTGTTGCAAAGTTTTAGCCACTGGGATGGAGATCTAGGGAAGGACTTTCATCCTGAGATAGGTGACTGGTATTGGGGAAATACAGCTAAACATAAAATCTCCTACCAATCCAGTAAAACCTCTCTACAAAATGTGGAAAATAATAAAATATTATTGAATAAGCATTAAACCAGACTGTGATGTACATCACAGGCAATCCCCTGAAGAGATTGCAAAGACAAAAAGACTCTCATCCTTTTGTTTTATATGTTAATCCATTACATACATGTTAATTGTATTTATCCAAAGGAAAAATAACATTTCTTAACTTTGTGACAAGTAGGAAGTAACATCTTGGAGCTCAATTTCCACAGGGAAAGAGGGTACCACCCTTCTTTATTTTTACTTTTAAAAGAGATGTCTCCTTGGCCCCCAAGAATTATGTTTCTGGGATATAAAACTGGCAAGAATCTTATTTATAATCCCAAGTTTTCTGAAGAAAATGCTAAAGGAAGAGGATGGGGGGAAGGTTCTTTCCTTTTTTTATTGGGAAAAATTTTAAATGGAAATTTATTTTTATATTTGTATTCACCCTTACAATCTCCCCTTTTTGTTACTATTTTCTAATAAAACTACAGTTTTCTAATTATTTACATTGCTATTTCTGCCTTTCTCTGGGAAGACTGCAGCAGGCTAAATATATAGCAAGTCCATAGTAAAATACAAAACAATTAACAGAATTACAGTGGGATGAATTGAAAATTTAGTACAGTATTTGCCTTGGGGAAATAATCATTAATTATAACTAACATACCAATGCAAATGGTTAAAGCAGATTCTCGACTAACAATACAAAAAAGTTATCCTCATCATGTTAATTTTATAAACTCTTACAATACCTTTTTATTGTTTCTACTTTCAAATGATTAACTAACTTGAGTACTATTCTGTAGTTTTTTAAATGAAATCTTACCCTATGAAAACCTAATTAATAGCTTAACTCTGGAGCCTGACAATTAAATTTTTAACTGAGTTTTTCTTGTAAGGCTCAATAAATTTCCTGAGTTCTCATGAGTCATAGAAGTAACATTACATTTACAGGATAAACTAGGCCCTTCAGTAGTTATTCCATCTTCCCAAAGAATTTCTCCCAGATGAAAAACACAAAGACACCATTATCTAGTATCAAATTCTTGTTAATAGGCACTTGTTGCAGGGCACAGATTGAATTTCTAGGTGTTTAGTGTATATGGCTGTAATAGTTTCAAGTCTGGAGGACAAACCCAACTTATGGGCTACTTTTCACCTTGGTATAAACCAGTAGTTTTAACAATTAAGTAAATCTCCATAAATAACAGGCATATACACCTTTGTTTATCTGTTTATACTAGGACTGGAGAAAACTTATATTCTAAAGTTAATCGAGTGATCTTAGATCTGTCTTCTGCAGTCTCTATCCATAAATGCCAGATTTTGGTCCATCTGTTAATTAGATGTTTTTCTTTTCGATACCATCCTCCCAATCAAACCAGTTAACAAAACATTTCTGTAACAAGTTTAGGGCTCAAGTAACTACTATGAATGCGTAGTATTTTTACTTTGATATTATGAAAAATAGTAATGAATATGGTCTTTTATTCTGCCAATAAGACTTGAATTTATAAATTCAGGCCATGTTTATACTGGGAGTACAACTTAGAGCTGATAGGAAGTGTGACTGTAGGAACCATTATTGGGAGTACATAAAGTGGTATAACAAATAACATGCTTATTTTCTAATAAAATGTGATTCTTATGAAAAAAACTATAGGACAGCAAGGCAGTAACAATAATATGTTTGTTAGAATACCTCCTTTCAGTTGAGTTCATTACCAATATTGATTTGGTCATTCTAGGAAACTAAGCTTCAAATCCTTTGTGGAAACCAGTCTACTCCTCCTGAGAAGCTGGCTTCACGTGGCAAGCATGACTCCATCTTGGTTGTCTTTTGCTCTGATAGCCGTATGAGTGATCAGCAGCACTCGAAAGGGTCCCATCAAGCATGGTGACAACCTATCTTTCCTTCAGAACAAAATCACCCAGTTTGATAGGTGACAGATTTCTTCAGTAGGTGCCTCCAGGTCTTTCTGACTTTGTTTCAGGATTTCTAGAAAAGAGGGAAGCTCTTTTAAGTATTGAACGTGATTGAGAGGATTCAGTTAAAGGAGGCAGAGTAAATGGTTTCGCACTCCAATTCACAGGCCTGACAAACATAAGTTCTAAGAGAGATGACATCATTACTTATTAGGGTTGCTCTAATTTTTAATAAAGCTAATTTTAACAAACGTAGTGGTTAATGTCCAGGTCACTTTAACCCAGTGGATTGCTGAATCTTAGCTAATGAGTCTTAGAGTCTGAGTAATCCCTTCTACTTACAGCATGATGGCTTATAGTAATCTGCAAACATTTGTATAATTCCTGGACAACAGCAGACGTAAAACAATTTCCTTTGTCTGGTTTAATAAGCTCTGGGATCCCCAAAGTGGGGAATATGTGCATTAAGACAGCCTTTTTACCACTGTCTGACCATAAGCCTTTCAAAAACGAAAGACTTTAGGCCAGACATCATGCATACCACACCATAAGACAAAATCTCTTACTTTCTTACACTTTCTTACCTTTTCTTACCTTCTATAGGTATTATTTCTATGAAACCTAACTGCTATCAGCTTCCTGATAAAGGTAGTTGGGGAAAACATTCTGTACTTGGGAGTAGCCTGTAAGGAATTCTGCGGGAAAATAACAAGTCCATTTTATAATGTTTTGAATAATTTTATGTTTTTGACAGGCATATTAAGAGTCTAGTGCCTTTAAAATTCCTATTACTTAGGTCAGTTTGTTGATAATACAACAAAAACTAATCAAGCAAATAAAACAAAGGTTTCTTGTATTAAAAGTGGAGCTTGTTAAGTTTAGAGTCTGCCATGTTTTAGCAACAGCTTTTGCAGCTGTCAGTAAAATCACTGCCTTTAGAAATTTTGTCTTTCTTCTCTGCGTGAACTCTACAGTGGATTACTGATATCTGAGTAGGCAGTTGTAAAGCCTCTAACAAATCAGCTCTCAATTATCCATGAGATGCTTTAGTTCTCACTGAAGTCAAGAATCCCCTATTTTTCCAATTTGTCCTGTTGCATGACGTACACCAAACACATTCGCTCTAAGTTCAGAACCAAGAATTTAGCTCTAGTAACTGATATTACTTATCTTCTTGTGCCAACTTACTCCCAGACAAAACATAAGCGTCTAACATTTCATGACCAGTCACCACAGCATAGAAAGCCTTATGTTGGCCACTTTTATCCCGGGTACATGACCCTTCAGTAAACATCATAAAATCTGTATTTTGAAAAAGAATATCAGATAAATCATGTTGGGGTCTAGTGGGTTTTTTTATGACCATTGTACAGTCATGATCATCTGTTTGACCAAGATTTGGAAAAAGAGTAGCAGGGTTTAGGAAATTGCATCTCCTAAGCACAATAATAACATTGTGTAATGTTTGTTCATAGCCAGTCTGGTATACCAACAAATGCTGAGTTTTATGAACTTGTAAAATAACTATCACCATAAGTAGAATATCCAAGTAAATCAAGTGACCCAATGTAAGCATTTGAGCCTTTTCATTTGTATAATTTCAACCACAGGTCAGAGACATCCAAGTATTGCCAGTACCAGGGCATCCAGATTGGTCTATGGTCTAATCCTAAATTAAGAGTTAAAATTCCACCAGCAGCACCTTAATTTTTAGGAAAAAATAAATGAAAAGTTTTTTAAAACTTGGAATCCCCAAAGCTGGGGAAAGACTATTAGCCAATTTCAGTTGTTCAAATGCCTTTTGAGATTTTAGGATCAGACCAGAGAATCTGGATAATTATCATACAATTGCATTGTCAGAGGTTTCACCTGCTTTGTGAAAGCTGGTATTCACTGTCTGTAATACCTTACTAGTTCCAAAAATTGTCTAAGCAGTTTTTTTTTGTAGTTGGCCCTTTCATATGCATAATTAGCTGACTTCTAGAATATAACACTTTGCAGCCTTTAGCTGACAAAGGACTCCCCCAAATACTTTTCTTCAGTTTGGCAATATTGCAATGTGTCTAGCAAGGCCTTAAGGCCTTGTGAAGCCAAAATATTAGCTTTGCATTGTTTTTTCGTTTCTAAGACTACCAGCAAGTCATCTACATTTTAAATAATTATAGAACCCCACCCCAGTAGGACAAATTTCTCTAAGTTTTCCTGTAAATGACTAGAGAAAAGAGGAGAGTCCTGAAACCCTTTTGGAATCCTCTGACTTTGTAACACTTACTTATGACTCCTTCATAAGTAGAAGTAAACAAGAATTTAGACTTATCCACTAGAGAAAAAGAAAAAAAAAACATAGATAAATTACAGAAAAAAAACTCTGTACATAATGGCACTGAAGTCCAAATAACTGTTAGGAACCACATGCATTAATGGAACAGAAAATTTATTTAATTTTTTGTACAAGTTTACATAGCAGTGAACCATATTCATCAAATTTATCTTCCCTTTTTACTGGAAGTGTGGAAGTATACAGGGTGAGTATACTTTTAAAATTATCCCACTTTTTCCCCCTTTAACTTTTTATTTATTTTAGAGATGGGGGTCTCACTATGTTGCATAGGCTGGATTCAAATTCCTGGACTCAAAGGATCCTCCTACCTCAAACTCTTGAGTAGCTGGGACTACAGGCATGCACCACTGCAACCACCTTTCCCTTTAAATTTTTTTAACAAGTTTTATTCCTTATAATTGAGCTATAAACAAAGGATATTGTTTTATACACTTCCATGGCTTATCCTTTTGGTAAGCAATTTTTATTGGTTTTTCTGTCTTTTTTTTATTTCACCATATTATGGGGGTACAGATATTTAGGTTAGGTATGTTGCCCTTGTCTCCCCCGGTTTTTCTGTCTTGAATTAGACCAGTATCATTATTCCCTAGGGCCCAATGTGATACATTAATTTGTTTCTGCCCCAGCACATGGGAACCAAATCAGGTGTCTTTTTCCCAGGGAGCTCAGCAAACACTCCATCCACAGTATAAAATATGATAGCTTTTAATTTGCATAGCATATCTATCCCAAATAGGTAGATGAGAAAGTTAAAAAACATGTTCCTCAGTCAGAGGTTCAATCTATACGGGAACTACAGAGGAAAAAGGAACAAGTAGAATGCTGATGTGACATATTAACAATCTGTATTGGTCTATCAACAGATACAAAGTAAGAAATTTCTAAGTTAACTGCAGAGTAAGTAGCACCAGTATTGACCTAAAAATACAAGAATAGGTTGGCCTGAGGTAAAGTTACTGAAGTGTATGGTTCTATAGTTCCCAGCTCCGAGACTTTCCCAACCTGTCAATTTTGAGCCATTTACCAATTCTCTAGGGTTTTACCCTTCTGGGATTTCTTGATCATCTTGTTCTTGGAAGTTTTGCATCCTCCAGAGTCTTTCTCTATAGTTTCTTTTTAAGGTCCTGGCTTTTTGCAATAATGATATACAGTTTTCCCTTTCTCCTTTGTTCCCTTCACAGGTTGACTAGAATAGGATTAGTCCCTTTAGTAAATAGTTCTGAGCAGCTAACGTTTTTAACTTTTTCTTTTGTCTTTCTATAGATTGCCCTCAAACTGGGCAGCTGCTGCTAAGACTTGAGTAGCAGTGTGTCCTTGCCACCCTACCCACTTTTCCCTAACTTGGGTTTGGATGGTTGGTGTCTTAGTCCATTGGGCTGCTATAATAAAATACCTTAGACTGGGTAACTTATAAACAAAATAAATATACTGCTCACAATTTTGGAGGCTGGGAAGTCCCAGATCAAGGTACCAACAAATTCAGTATCTAGTAAGGGCTCACTCTCTGCTTCAAAGATATGACACCTTCTAGGTGTGTCCTCACATTGTAGAAGAGGCAAATATGTTCCCTTTAGCCTCTTTTACAAGGGAACTAACCCCATTCATGAGGACAGAGCCCTCATGACTTAATCACTTCCCAAAAGGCCCCACCTCTTAATACTATCACATTGGGAATTAAGTTTCAAGATGAATTTTGGGGGTACACAAACATTCATACCATAGCAGTTGGCAAGAGCCAAGACAGGTGAACAGGACTTAGGTGTGTCCCTGCATTCATGCCAGTGAATCTTGAGACAGGAACAAATTACTGATGGGAATAAACTGAGGACTCGCCTGTTTCTGTGTACATCTTGGCAGTTTTTCCCAGCATACCATTAGCAGAAAGGCTTCAAGTACAGCCATCAGAAACCCCTCTTGATGGGCTTATAAATCCCATAGTTCTTCCATGGTTATGGGGAGTGGCTTATAGTTGGCTTCCCTTGGCTGCAATACCCATTGGTGGGTCACCTTCTAGTCACTGCTGCATTTGTTCTATGACATGAAAGAAGACTGTTGGCTATAGAATTCCATGTAGAAGCAAGTGTACATCCCCATATATAGGGCTATAAACTGAAAAATGTTCTGGAGTACTGCAAACTTCTGCAAGTCTTTATGGGCACAGCAAATGAAGGCTTTAAATGAGTAATATCGGCTGGTGAGAGAGGCACATGGACCTAGGCGGCCTAGGTAGCTTCTCAATGGCATCAGCTTCACAGGTAATCTGAATAGGAAAGGCTGGTCTTCCTTATATTGAGACAAGAAAAATATAGGATTTCAGTTGGCCCTCTGTATCCATGGGTTCTGCATCTGCAGAACCAACTGTGGCTCAAAAATATTTGGAAAAATGATAAAAAATAACGTGATAATTAAAAAATAATACAAATAATACAGTGTAG
Source organism: Avahi laniger (assembly GCA_963575035.1). Lineage (NCBI taxonomy): Eukaryota > Metazoa > Chordata > Mammalia > Primates > Indriidae > Avahi > Avahi laniger. The sequence continues at coordinate 23,953 of CAUYSK010110325.1, forward strand.
CAACTATTTACAAAGAATTTACATTGCATTAGGTATTATGTGTAATCTAGAGATGATATGAATTATACAGAGAGATGTGCATAGGTTATATGCAAATACTATGCTATTTTATATAAGGGACTTGAGCATCTGAGGATTTTGGTATCCTTGGGGGTCCTGGAACCAATCCTCTATGGATACTGAAGCATGACTATATATGGCACTTTGGTTTCTTTACCCATGTTGGTATTTATCAGCTTGACAACCTTTTTCCAACAAAAAAGAGTGCAGTTACTCTCTATCTTGTTGCCTTCATACAGAGACAGTCTTTTATCCAAATTCTCAATTATTACCTGAGCACATCTCTTTATCACATCTGCTTTCCTAGCTACATAGTGTGTATTTGATAAAGGACTTTTGGAGGTGGAATCCAGGGCTAAGACATGATATAGACTGAGGCTGGGACAAGAGGCATACAAACATGTGCCCTGAACAGGGCAGATAATTCATTACCAACTGCAAAAGTTGTGGCCTTCTTTTCTCTTTGTGGGGAAATCCGCTAATGAAGAGACCCACTCATCTAAAATATCATTTCTTCCTTCTTTCCAAGAGTCAATTTGATGCAGGGAAAGATAAAAAGGTGCATGGGGATCAGAGACAGTTGGGACAGCAGAAAAAGGAGGAAGTTTCTGTGAAAAAGTATAGCTTTAATTCTTATATTTCCTCTTCTACTTTTCTTAATCTTTTCTTCTGGTTATCAAATCATTTTTTATTTTCCTCTTAGAATGACATTAATCCCAATCATGTGGTTGGAATGAGGCACTTCTAAGAACCCCACAAATAAATTATAGTCATCCCTGGGTATTCATGGGGGATTGGTTCAGGGATGCCAAAAATCCATGGATGCCTTTATGTGTCCCCTATATAAGATAGCATAGTACTTGTACATAATCTCCTGTATACTCTAAGTCCTCTCCAGATTACTAGTACCTAACATAATGTAAGTGCTATGTAAATGGTTTTTTTTTTTTTGTTTGTTTGTTTTTTTTGAGACAGAGTCTCACTTTCTTGCCTGGGGCGAGTGCCGTGGCGTCAACCTAGCTCACAGCAACCTCAAACTCCTGGGCTCAAGCGATCCTACTGCCTCAGCCTCCCAAGTAGCTGGGACTACAGGCATGTGCCACCATGCCCGG
>CAUYSK010110326.1:0-18341 GCA_963575035.1 Avahi laniger
CAAACTGTGATTGGACATGCCCTTAGGGTCCTCCCCAGGAAAGGCGTTCCTCTGCTGGCGCATGCGCTCAACTGATGTTTACCTCAAAGTTGTTTGGTGCTCAGCGCCATCTTCTAATGGCGTCGACTGCAGCGCTCCACAAGGTGCCTGGGAGTTGCCTAGTAAAGCCTGTAGAGGAGAGAGCCAGGGGGCAGGAGGACGTCAACAGAGTGTATTTTCCCTGAAGCCAAGAGGAAGCGTGTGCAAGGGGGAGGGAGTATAGTGGAAAGGCTAGTAAGACACTGGCACCCTCAGAGCAGTTTGGGTGCAGGGAGATGTGGTGCAGGCGTGGACTGGAGATTGGGTGGGTGGTGAGGAAACAGGGTTGGCGTATGAAGGCCATCGAGGTGGGATGTAGCTGTTTTTTTGGTTACAAATTTATTATTTGCCAGACAGTAGAGTGTCCCCTGAATGCTGGATCTGCAGGTGTTGTGGACTTGGGGCAGAGCTGAGAAAGTCCAGGGAGGAGGAGATAAGGCCTCCGGTGAGGAGGTCTCCGGAAGCCATTTCCCAAGGAGTTTTGTTTTAGAAATGAGGTTAAGTACTCAATACTGGAACAAAATGTGCCTCAAAAATCTGTCTCTGACTACCTGTGACATAAGAGATGTAATCGTTATTTGGTCTCTGTCCCAGGCCCTGAGCTCCTAGATGCCTTGGGATTTCTCAGGCCATGGGAGCATCTTTTGTTCTAATGAGGTGACTCTTGGTGGGCTCCTGGATGGGGGCCCGGTCACCAGAAAGACCAAGCCATGGTTAGAAGCCAGGAGCTTTCAGCTCCACCCCGCATCCTCCAGGAAGGAGAGAGGGGTTGGAGATTGAGTTTATAATCAATCAGTCATGCCTATGTGATGAAGCCTCCATAAAAATCCCAGGCTGTGGGGTCAGAGAACTTGCAGGTTAGTGAGGACATCCGTGTACCCCAACTCCATGGGGACAGAAGCTCCTGGGGTCGGGACCACCCCCTGTGTACCTTTTCATCTGCCTGTTCATCTCTACTGTTATCATATCCTTTACAAGAAACCAGTAAGGAAAACTGTTTCTCTGAGTTCTGTGAGCCCTTATCGCAACATCAGACATGAGGAGGGGTTCGTGGGAACCCCTGACTCAGCCAGTTGGTCAGAAGTGCAGGTTGACAACCTGGGACTTGCAATTGACAACTGAAGTCGGGACAGTCTTGTGGGACCAAGCCCTTCACCTGTGTGGTCCACACTAATTCCAGGTATTGTCCTGATTGAATTGTAGGACATCCAGTTGGTGTCTGGAGAGTTGGAGAATTGGTTGGTGTGGGAAAAACCCCCACATATTTGCTGTTAGAAGCATTGTGTGTAGTAGAGTAAAAGATAGTTTTTTCTTATGCGACCAAAAGAATTAACCAATTAGATGGAATTGAAGGATATTGGCTTAGTACTAGATGGTGATTGTTTCACCTGGCAAAGGGAGTTCTTTGAGAAGACCATGGCAACTTAAAAATTGGGTAATGTTAATTTGTTTTGCATTTGGTGTCATGTGGTGCCTGTGCGTGTGACAGCCTTTAACTGTCTTGCCTGGGGTAGATGCTGGTAGGAATCTGATCTGGCTTCACTCAGTGTTTTGCTCAGACTTCATTTCTCAGTTTTTAAGACGTACATAGTCTCTTGTTATAAGTAATATTATTGGGATTCAACATTTGTTCCCAGAAGCAAAATACAGATTTAATGTCATTTCAGTGAATTACATAGGCTGACCAGGAAGTTTGGCTATTCTAAATTATTGAATCCATCTAACAGGGTTTTAGATAAATTTGTGGCCTGTTGCTTGGGATGTAGGGAAATTTTAATAAAGAAATGTAGTGGTGTTCTTAAAATGGGATTTTCCTAGTGATGGATGGTTTGGAAGGAGCTTCTGGGCTTTCTCACTTGAGAAGCAGTTTGTGTGTGACAGAAACACTTTAAAAAGACATATTTAGTCCGGGTGTGGGGGCTCACGCCTGTAATCCCAACACTTTGGGAGGCTGAGGCAGGGGGATCGCCTGAGCCCAGGTGTTTGAAACTAGCCTGGGTAACATAGCAAGACCCCATCTCTACAAAAAAATTAAAAAATTAGCTGGGCATGGTGGAATGCCCCTGTAGTCCCAGTTCCTTAGGAGGCTGAGACAGGAGGATTGCTTGAGCCCAGGAGTTTGAGGTTGCAGTGAGCTATGATTGTGTCACTGCATTCTAGCCTGGGCCACCGAATGAGACCCTGTCTAAAACAAAAGGCATAAACAGTATAGCACAGCATCGGATAGAGATTTAGGAATTTCACCCACCCTGGGAGCATTAAGAGCTAAGGTGGGTTTTGAGGTTTTTGTTATGTTGCTGTTTTGCTATTGCAATTGAAAATAAATGGAAACATGAGCAAGGCATTAAGGTTGCTTTCAGAATATCTAGCTCATGATCATCCATCTATCAAGGATTCAGTCAAAGCAAGGATGTGACTGGAGAGAAGGGTCACTGGATTTACTAGATCTTGGTAAAAATCCAGTATCCCAAAACTCTGTGTGTGCACACGGGGCTTTATTTGTTTTAACCTGTAGCTTTCCTTAGGTTCTTTAGGTACAGGAGAGTTTGGGCATTCATTCAGTTTTCAAAGTGGACACTGTTTAATCCCAAGGTAATGGAGCTGCCTGTTAATGTGGGGATTAGGTTCTGTCTTAGTCCGTTTGTGTTGCTATAAAGAAATACCTGAGGCTGGGGAATGTATAAAGAGGTTTATTTGGTTCACGGTTCTGCAGGCTGTAGAAGAAGCATGGCACTGGCACCTGCATCTGGGAATGGGCTTAGGAAGCTTCCCCTCATGCGGTGGAAGGTGAAGGGGGCCAGGGTATGCACAGAGCACACGTCGAGAGCGGAGAGAAGGTGCCAGGCCCTTTCAAACAATCAGTTTTCACGGGAACTAATAGTGCAAGAACTCACTCATTACCAGGAGGACGGTATACCAAGCTGTTATTGAGGGATCCACCCCCAAGACCCAAACACACCTCCCACCAGGCCCCACCTCCAACATATGGGATCAGATTTCAACTAGAGATTTAGAGGGGCCAAACATCCAAACTATAGCAGGTTCCAAAGTCAACATGAAGACAGACATTACTTGAGGTGAAAACGGTTGTAGGAGCCAGCAGGTCAGCTTTTGTAATCTCAAGTTATATGGAATTTCTGGGAAGAGATAGCCTCTGTAGAGCTGGGAAATCCCTGCCCCTCCGTGAACCCTCATTAGGGCGTGTGCGCCCTGAACATTGCCCTGTGAATTGCTGTTTTCTCCTCTGTTTTGACCAGTGCATGTCGTCAAATTTGATAAGTTAACAGGAGATTGCACCCCCTGTACCACCAATTGCTCCTCGAAGTAAAGTACCTGAGGCAGCTTCCCAGCCAGGTGAGGCCCATAGTGATGACGTGTGTATTACTTGGGGAACTGCTGTTAGATGAGGTTGGTGGTGGCGTTTTTTGCTAGTTGAACTTTCTGATTTCTGCTCTTCAGATGGCTTGTAACAAAAAGAGGTCTGTACTAAGCAGATGTTGTTTTGTCTTTCAGCCTTTTGCTTGTCTTCATTTAGCCAAATAAAACATTTAGATTTGAGGAGAAAAGGGGTTGGAGATCCTCTTGTAGAAATGGAAGATTCTCTTTGCTAGGATGTGTATCTCACTGTGAAACCTGCTTTTTTTTAATTTGATTTTAGCTTCCTATATGACCTGGAAAGCCAGATTTGAGCCTTCTATATTAATACTGAAAGCTAAGTTATATTGTGGATTGAATATTTGTGTTCCCCTAAATTTGTATGTTAAAGCCGTAACCCTCAATGTGACTGTATTTGAGGTTAGTGCCTGCAAGGAGGTAATTAAGGTTAAATGAAGCCATAAGGGTAGGACCCTTATAAATCTGATGCCCTCATAAGAAGAAGAAGAGTTGGCCGGGTGCGGTGGCTCACGCCTGTAATCCTAGCACTCTGGGAGGCCGAGGTGGGCGGATCGTTTGAGCTCAGGAGTTCGAGACCAGCCTGAGCAAGAGTGAGACCCTGTCTCTACCAAAAATAGAAAGAAATTAATTGGACAGCTAAAAATATATAGAAAAAATTAGCCAGGCATAGTGGCGCATGCCTGTAGTCCCAGCTACTCGGAAGGCTGAGGCAGTAGGATTGCTTGAGCCCAGGAGTTTGAGGTTGCTGTGAGCTAGGCTGACGCCACGGCACTCTAGCCTGGGCAACACAGTGAGACTCTGTCTCCAAAAAAAAAAAAGAGGAAGAGTCACCAGAGAGCTTGCTCACTCTGCCACGTGAGGACACAATGAGAAGGTGGCTGTCTGTAAGCCAAGGAGAGAGCCCTCACCAGACCAAACCTGCCAGCGTCTTGATCTTGGATTACCTGCCTCCAGAACCATGAGAAAATAAATTTCCGCAGTTTAAGCCACCCAGCCTATGATATTTTGTTATAGCAACCCAAGCCGACTAAGACAAGTTAGAATCATACAGTGTAAACTTATTTACTTTCTTTGAATTAAAATTTATAAAGACCCTAACTGTAGGTAAAGTCATAGATCCGATTGTGTTAATGGTGCCTATACCAGACGGAGGTCCCATAGGTGAACATCCGTTTACACCAGAAAGATGATTACAAAGTCTGTGTGTGTGTGCGCGTGCACACGCTATGATCTGAACATTTATGCCCCCTCAAAAGCTCATACGTAGAAATCCTAATGTCTAAAGTAATGGTGTTAGAGTTGGGGCCCTTGGGGGTGATTAGGTCATGAGGGTGGAGACTTCGTGACTAGGATTAATGCCATCAAAAAGGGACCCTGAATAGCTCCCACACTCCTTCTACCACGTGAGGACATAGTTGGCGGCATCATCTCTGAACCAGGAAACAGGCCCTCACCAGACACCTATGCCTTGATCTTGGACTTCCCAGCCTCCAGACTCTGAGAAATGAATTTCTGTTTTTAATTTTTATTTTTTAGAGACAAGATCTCTAGCCTGGAGTGCAGTGGTGCAAGATCACAGCTCACTGTAGCCTCGAAATCCTGGGCTCCGGTGATCCTCCTGCTTCAGCCTACCAAGTACCTGGGACTACCGGTGTGCCACCACGCCCAGCTAATTTTTTAATTTTTTGTAGAGACAGGATCTTGCTTTGTTGCTCAAGCTGGTCTGGAACTCCTGGCCTCAGGTGCTCCTCTGACCTTGGCCTTTCAAAATGCTGGGATTACAGGTGTGAACCACTGCACCTGGCCAGTTTCTATTGTTAATAAGCTACCCATGCTATGGGAATTTTGTTATAGTAGCGTAAACAGACCAAGGGAGAGCAAGAAGAGGAGAAGGGAGCAAATACCTTAGAGCAGTGGTCCCCAACCTTTTTGGCACCAGGGACCGGTTTCATGGAAGACAATTTTTCCATGGAACGAGGGTGGGAGGCTGGGCTCCGGTAAACACAGACAAAGCTTGGCTGGCTCACCCACTGCTCACCTCCTGCTGTGTGCCCCCCCCAGGAGCAGGGGCCTTAGAGAGGTACTTGAATGGCTGACGGACTCACATAAAAGGAGATCGTAATCTCAGAAGAATTTGGCAGCACTCATTCTAGTATGCTATATGAATTCCTGAAAAGTTTTATTTAGAATCAGAATTGTATAACTTAGATAATTTTCTCATCACTTACGTCTTTAGAGAGATGTACATTTTAGGACAGAGCAAACTATTAAAAATTTATAGAACAGTCTATAAATTTAGATAAGGTAATAGTATTTTAGACATAATATTTTTATTACAAATTAAAAATAATAACTTGGTTGATCAAAATTGTCAAAAACTAAAAAGGGAGAGGATGGAGACTTTTGTCTTTAAAAATGTCAGCTTCATAAAAGACAAAGGCTGTGTGTGGAAAAGTTCTCTATTACAGGAGATTAAAGAGACATAACAGTGTAATACCCAACCCTAGGACGGATACTGTACTGCAAGGAGAAAGTGCTCTAAAAAAGGATGTCATTGGGTCAGTCAACAAAATTGGGATATGAATAGTAGATAAAAGTTACATAGCACATGTGAAATTGTCGATGTGAAGTCAGTAGCTGTGCAGCTGCTGTAGAGAATATCCCTGTTCATAGGAATAGACCTGCCCTCAAATGATTCAGGAAAAAAATCGTGTGTGTATAATTATATCATATATCTTATTATATTGAGAGGAAGAGAGAAAAGAAAGAGAGCAAATGATATAGCAAATGGGCTAAGCTGTTAATAGTAGATGAATCTGAATCTTGGCAAAGAGTACACAAGTGTTCTTTGATCTATTTTAGTTCTTGTAGCTTTTCTTTACGTTTAAATTTATTTCCAAATAAGAAGTGAAATGAACATGTGAACCCAGCTTAGGTATGAACCCAGAAGTACTCGTCCACTTTCATTGAGGTATTTTTAGTCTGTAATGACAAAATATAAAATACACTTATTTTAAAAAATCCTTTTATTTAGGAAATTTCTGTGAAAAAAATTACTGAGTCTGAAGCTAATCACCCTGTTTTTCTCATTGAACAATTATTTTCGTAACCTACTTTCTTAAGAGTTGAAGTTTCCTGGGGTCCAGGTGCCACACCCGGCAGGACAGGTGGTGTATTGTTTCTTGTGTATATAGGTATCCTTTTTCTCCCTCCAAAAGTTATAAGTAGGACATAGGACTTTCTAATATAATGTGCATGCATTATTACAGTGTTAGGTTAGGCCTTGATTGTGGTCAGTAAACAGTTGGATGTTAAGAGAACGCAGATCTTGGAAAAGAAGGCCATGCATCAGGTGTTTACTATGCGCCACCGGGCGCCCAGCTGTCTTCCAGGTACCTGGATTTAGCAGTGAACAAAGCCAGGTCTTGCCCTCACAGAGCAAGAAGATTACTCAGATAATTAATCTAGGGTTGGAATTCTCAAATACGTACTGTGAATTGCCCTAAATATGGCAGGCTGAGCATCATTTTAAATTTATTCCATTAAAACGTTTTGTGTGATTTCATATACTACACGAGATTGGTGATTTATAGCCCTTGCCCTTGGAAATGGAAATATCTAGTCAAGGGAGTTAGGGCCTTTGAGCCCAATATTTTCGGTTCTGGACTGCTTCAGACATATTGTCTGCAAGGTCTGTGGCAGGGCCAAAAGAATTGGAATAAGTAGCCTCTGTCCCTAGAAGTCTTTCTGACCCCTTCCCCTCATTGGGGTCCGAGGCCTATGGAGTATCTATAAGCACAACTTGGCTTGGGGCCCTTTGGGGCTCCGCATTGGGTGCAGACACCCACCTGTGGGCCCAGCCCCGTGGAGTGTCAGCACAGCCGGCCCCGCTGATGCTTCTAGGCCCGCCCTGTTCTCACTCCCTTCTGCAAAGCCACTCAGCAGCCTTCCAGAGGCGACTGCAATGGAGTGGACTCGTTTTCCTATTTAAAAATAACCCCAGCAGGTGTGGGTTCGAGTCTCCTGGCCATGAGGATCACACCTGCCCTGTTGCTGGGACTTGTGGTCGCTGTGCCTCTGAGGGTCATAGCAGGATGAAGGTTGAGCTGGCATTTTGGAGACTACCAGCCCATATTCTTTCTCTTTACAGATGAGGAAACTGGGGCCCAGGAAAAGGTGACTGATCTGAAGGAGAGATGCTCTCACTGTGTTTTCACTTATTTGTCTTAGTTTAGTCCTGTCAGCAGATAAAGGGACCTCCCCCCCCACCCCCAGCCATAACACGCATTCTCCTGGCTACCTTTCCTGGCCCACCTGGGCCCCTCCAGACCTGCTCTGACTTCTCTTTCTAGGCTGGTGTCTGTCGAGACCCTTGTTTGTTTGTTTTTAATGATTTAAGTAACAGATATAAAAAAATTTGGAAAAGTACACGTAACGTAACATTTACCATCTTAACCATTTTTAAGTATCCCATTCAGTGGCATTAAGTACGTTCATACTGTTGTGCAACCATCACCACCATCCATCTCCAGAGCTTTTTCATCTTCCCAAACTGAAACTCTGTGCCCATTAAATAAGTAACTCCCATTCTCCCTCCCCAGCCCTGGCAGCCACCATTCTCCTTTCTGTCTCTATGAATTTTGACTACTATTCCCTATGATTGGAATCATACAGTATTTATCTTTTTGTATCTGGTTTATTTCACTTAGATAATGTTTTTAAGGTTCTCAAGATTCTTAAGGAATATCATTTAAGGCTGAATAATATCATATGTATATGCCACAGTTTGTTTATCCATTCATCCATTGAGAGACCCTTGGGTTACTTCCATGTTTTGGCTGTTACAAATAATGCTGTTACAGCCTGGTGTGGTGGCTCATGCCTGCAGTCCTAGCACTCTGGGAGGCCGAGGTGGGAGGATGGCTTGAGCTCAGGAGTTTGAGACCAGCCAGAGCAAGAACGAGACCCCCATCTCTACATAAAATAGAAAAATTAGCTGGGTGTGATGGCACACACCTGTAGTCCCAGCTACTCGAGAGACTGAGGCAGGAGGATCCCTTGAGCCCAAGAGTTTGAGGTTGCAGGGAGCTATGTTGACGTAGGTCTAGCCAGGGTGACAGAGAATCTGTTCCCCAAAAGACGATTTAAAAAAAAAAAGGAAAAAAAGGAACAAATAATGCTGTTATGAAGACAGTTGTACAAATATCTGTTTGAGACCCTCCTTTTCACTTCTTTTTGATATATACCCAGAAATGGAATTGCTGGGTCATGTGGTGATTCTGTGCTCAATTGTTTTCAGACGACCTTTAACTTTTGCATCTGATTCTTAGTCTCTTCTGTGGCCTTGACTGCACAACTGGGATTGTTCTCAGTGTGCTGGGACTGAGCCCCCAGCCTGGGTCCCCGGCTTCCTGAGTGCTCTCAGCCTGGCCCTTGAGACCCTCACTTCTCTTCCCAGTGAGGTCGAGTGTGGAATGGAAAGAGAACTGAAGTTTGTTTAGAGGTGAACTGCAATTCATTTAAAAATAAAGAAGGCTAAGAATTAGAATTTGAGTTGGGGTCATTTGTTTTAGATTTCATGTGGTTTTGTTTTTCATAACTAAGATATGGGGCGGGATGTTTAAAGTTAATTTGTCTTTGGTGGATTTTTCTAACATATTCTCAATTACGTCTGTATTTAATTGAAGTATCGTTAGGGAAAAGAATAGAACTATTAGTAAGTAGAAAAGAAAAGAAATCTTGTCCTTATTACCTGTATGATCTTGGATCTTGGTTTCCTCTTCCATGAAATGGAGTTAATAATATATAACTAATAGGAATGCTGTGAATAATTGGGAAAAAATGGATCTAAAGTACCTGGGACAGTGCGTAACAGTCCTGGTGCTTGGTTAATATTAGTCTGTCTTTCGCTGCGTGTTATTAGGGAATAATTACAGAAACTGTGTGTGTGGTCCTCAACTTCTGAAGGTGAACAGCAGCAGGGAAAGGGCCTGGGGCGGGACTCGGGAGCTGTGATCCCCCCCGGCTTCACCCAGCTTCCTCCGGGCTCAGATTCCTCTCTGGTCCAGTGAGGACTTGAACTCTCATGGCTCTAAAAGGTCAGGGACTCCAAAGCACTGTGTTTGTGCCTAGTCGTCTTCTGACTGCCGAGTACTTTGCTGCGTACTCGAGTCTACTGTTTACAGGTGGTAGACACATCTCAGTGGTGTATAAAGTGAGCTAAGAGATTGAAAAGCTCAGAAGTGCAATTTCTGACTTTCCATGATCTGCTTCTTCAGGGCCAGTTGGGGGCCAGAGTTTCTTGTTACCAGCTTGGTGCACAGTCTCTGGCTCTAGCCCAGAGTTCCAACACCCCGTGAGGAATCAACCCCCCAGCCCCTGTGACCCTGGGGCCATCCACGTCTAGCAAGGGGAAGAGAAGGTGGAAGGCGACAAGGGATATAGTTTTCATTTTTCTCAGAAATAGAATGAGGCTTCTTCAAAGAACTGGACAGGGAAACTCCCTTCCTCCACCCACCTCAAGACATGGCCATTGTCTGCGATTGACCTTGTCTGTCTTTATTACTTAGTTATCAATCTTCATTTTCTCCACAGAAGAACAGCCAGATTGTAATGGCTTTTTTTTCCGTTCTTCCTATTTTAAAAAAATGTTTATTGCTTATTAGCCTTACTGTAATAATACTATACTTTTGCATATTGCATTGCACTTTTCATAGGGCTTTCACCTATTTTACCTCATTCAATCTATCTGTCTACCTCTCTGTATATCTCAAGATTATCTAGGCCACGTGGTACCCCCAATTTGCAGACTGAAGTCCAGTGTGGCCATCCGATTTCCCAACCTTTTGGTAGCAAAGCCTTGATATCTTGTCTTGTCTTTCTATAATGTTGGTCAGTCGGCAGCGCTTACTCTAGAAGTGTTTATGGGCAGTCCATATGTGCCCAACAGAGATGCTTGTGGTAGAAAATGCTTACACTCAGGGCATTATAACCTAATAGAGATGTAAGAGAAGGAGAATGGAGTTCAAGTTTGTTACCCTCTGATAATGTTAGTAATTATAATATCTGGTTGGTGAAGGAAGAGCTATGAGCTCAAATGAGGTTCAGGGATGTCTCTGAATTTAACGTACGGGTATTCGTTACCCTGCCTGACTCTGGCATTAGGGAAAGGTGACTGTTTTTAAACAGTGCATTTAGATACCCCTGAAACTCTGGGCCCTGCATCATATGGCTGCATCATGAAAGCTTCTATACCTCATATCTGCAAGTTATTGCACACTATGATTAGGTGTAAGAAGACAGGAAACATTGCTTAACGTGTTATTTCTGATCTTGAGGACTTGTGGTTTGGGACTTTGCTTTTTTGCAAAGGATCACTGGAAGTGAGGTCCCCAGGCTAACCCAGGACTTTTGTTTGGAAAAGAAATAAAGATTTTAAAAATAAGTGACATTCTAATAGATTAGAATATACCATGCTGTGTGGAAATAAAACTTCTGGAAGAGGACTGGTGCATGTCTCTGTGTGTGTGTGTGTATGTGTGAATGTCTGTGTATATTTTCTCAGATTCCCAACTTTGCAAGTATTTCATAAACTGTAAGAATGCTATGCAGATTCAGTACACTGGACATGGAAAACATGTTTTCTACAGTTTTTAACAGCCCATTTTGTATACTCTTAGAAGGGAGTGGCTGTGAATCGCAGGTTCAGGAATGTGGGATTGTATTGTCAGAATCTGAACCCTGGCCCCGGGAGCCCGTGAGCTCCCTAGGTGCTGTTTTGCTGGATTGCTCTTGTTGGCGAGAAGTGATGTTGGCCAGAGGAGTGGCCGGAAGGCTGCCTGATTGTTTGGATAATAAATGCATTTGTCATGGGAGACTGCTTGTTTTTTAGACAGACATAAAAATATCATTTGCTCAGAGGAAATTGATTTGCACACAAATGTCACGAACCTTGGTGATCTTAGATTGTTTATCTGTGAGGCAGTTTGGTCTTTGAAGAGTTTCATTTTAAGGCACATGAGAAGGTGAGGGCTCTGACTATCTGGGGGCAGTGCCTGGCTGCCTGTCTCCAAATGCTTCGAAAGAGGATTCCTGCCCACTCAGCCCATTCATGACTCTCTGGTTGTAGTATTTTTTCCACAGTGTCTTAAGTACTGATCTGTAAGTACTCCTGGCAGCTGGTAGACCCGGACTGTGTACCAAATAGGGACCATGTCCTCAAGAAAGTTGTGGGAAAAAAGTCACATTGGATCTGGCCCCCAAATTCAGCCTTGGCTTATGGTGGGGTACAGTGATGATGTTCTCTGCTTTTGGGGGATAACCCTCATTTACCTTATATCAGCCGAGGGTTTGCTTAAAACCCTTGTCAAATCTCACTCACTCTAGCCAACTGAATATATACCGAATTAATGTGAAGTGTTTCTTAAATTTAAAAAGTTGCTTCTTAGTATTTGGGGATTTGAGGAAAAGAAATGTGGTAGCTTTCATCTTGGTTAGCCTGCAAACAACCCTTATAGGACTCTCTAGAAATTAATTGTAAGCCTTGAAGCCTTTATCATAGAGCCTTGAGATAGCATATGAACTTGACTTAGACACAGAGCAGTTAAATGCTTTATTTATGTAATGATGAAAATACTTTCATAAATGTGTGTAAAGAAAAGAGAAAAGTTTGAATTATTTTTCTGTTATTGGAGATTGTAATGAATGTTCTACCTCCTCTCGCCTGCTGTTTCTGTGGCCTCTGACCAAGTATTTGTAAAGTGTTGGAGATACAGCCTATGGCCTTGGGAGGAAGGTGCTTGCTGGCTGGCAGAAGGTTTATGGCTTCAGTTCTTACTCCAGGAGCACGTTGCTGAATCTAAACAACCAGCTGCTGTCCAAGTAACAAAGCCAGGGGCAGAACTGCCAGATTTTAGTCTGAAACGTGGGTTCTTGGCCTGCTTATGGCCGAAGAATGACCAGACATGCTTAAGTTAGGCAAGCACGAAAATGAGGTTTATTGAGGAGAGAAAGATAGGATTATGGGGCAAGAGCATGATAAAGGTTTACAGAGCATGGTACATTCACCACAGATGACGAGCAGACCCATTGTTGGGACAGAGCAAGCAAAAGGAAGGGCAAAGAGAGAGATTGGCTGTGTTCCGCATTGTATTTTATAGTGTCCGGATAGGGACCTCCTCGTGGTTCAGAGGTCACCGTGGAACCACTTTGATTGGACAGTTGGGAGTCACGTGACCTGAGTGAGCCTTAACTACGCATGTGGGTTCTAGGTCACTTTCCAGACTTTATGGTACCCCTATGGCCTGTGGACTAGAGAGTCCTCTGCATTCTTTTGCAGCTGGTACACCAAGTTCCGATTGGCAGATTCATAGGGTATTCCCTCCTTCCCAGGTATGGAGAATTAGGGTTGAGCAGGACCAAGACAGGGCAACAGAACCCACTTTGGTCCCTAGGAGACCCGGAATCCCTGTCTACCTAACAGAACAACAGGACTGGAGATTGAGTTCAAGCACACGGGCAGTGTTTAATCAGTCATGCCTATGTAATGAAATCTGATAACTCTAAACACCACGGTATGGTGTAGCTTCCTGGGTGGTGAACACACTGATGTGCCAGGAGGGTGAGGCACCCTGACCCTCAGGGAGAGGCCGTGGAAGTTCCCTGTCTCGGATTCTCCCAGACCTTCCCCTGTTTGGCTATTCCTGAGTTGTGTCGTTTAGAATAAAACTGTACTTGTAAGTACAACAAAAACCAAGAAACAAATCCTCCTTTCCTTTATCAGGTAGACTTATAGCTGTGACAGTGTACTTGCCTTTCAGGAGTTTTGTGCTAAACGGCACATGGGAAAGGTAAGGTGTTCTCTCTTTGGCAGCAGTGGGTTGACTTAATTGTAGGATGAAAAAGCTCAAGAACAGCTTTCACAGGTGGTTGTGGGGAAGCTGAGAATCAGGTACACAACTTACCTGGTCTTGCTCACTGGTGTGGAGCATGCTGGAGAGGTTGCATGGTCAGCATGGGCTTCCCAGCATTTTGTGGTCATAGACGGCTCTGAACACCGCTAGGACCGTGACTAAGTAGGTTAGCAGCGATTGCAGCCCGATCACTACTATGGTTTCTCACAGTCTCGCGGCTCTCGTGCTGTTGGCTTGTCCATCCTTTGCACTGTCTGGTTATTACTCTCCTGCTCTGTTTAATGCATTCGTGAGGATTTTACCTTGTGTGCTCTGGTGAGCACAGGTGCTGCCTTGACATTTTACTGTGTCTTTTGCCTTTTATTGATTGGCAGCTGCTTACACACCCATGCCCCATTGCTGCCTCTCCTGCTGGGCCTGGTGTTTTGTCCAAATCCACCATGCAAGTATACATTCCCATCTGTAGCAAAGCACATGTTGCACCTTGACCCACATTGGACACTGCTGTGAAGAGCTCATGGCGTGCTGCTGTGAGCTGCACATTGGTGAAAACCAAGTGGACCAGTCTTCAAAAATTGGGGGTGACTGTTTTATTTAAAAAAATTTAAAGCCTTAAACAATTAAAATTTTGGATAGTCTAGGAATTCATTTTGGTTCCGGTTCCACGTACAGTATTATATCTATGGAATCAATCTGTCACAAGGGCTAGCTGGCCTTGGGAGTGAGACGTAACAAAACCGTCAACATTAGTATTTAAAAAAGACTGTTTTTGGCTGGGCCTGGTGGCTCACGCCTGTAATCCTAGCACTCTGGGAGGCCAAGGTGGGAGGATTGGTTGAGGCCAGGAATTAGAGGTTGCAGTGATCTATGATGATGCTTCTGTACTCTACCTGGGGTGACAGAGCAAGACTCTGTCTTGGAAAAAAAAAGACCGTTTTTGGTCCTGATTTAGTTATTTAAATTAGAAAACAAATGTAATGTTTCTTTCTGTCATGGTTTTATAAATAAATGCCAATTGTAGAAAATTCGAAAAATAATAGAAAAGGAAAAACCCATAATTCCACAGTTAACCTTTTTGTATCAATTTCCCAGCTTTATCCATGAATTTTGTTTATATAATTGAGGTCACATACTGCATACAGGGTTTTGTGTCTTCTTTTTCACTTCGTGGAGTAATAGTATTGTGCTGTGGTCTGACTGTTAGTATCCTTTCTGAAATTCATATGTTGAAACATAATCACCAACGTGACGGTGTTAGGAGGTGGGGCCTTTGGGAGGTGATTAGGTCATGAAGGTGGAGCGCTCATTGATAATATTAGTGCCATTATAAAAGAGGGCCCAGAGAGCTCCTCACCCCATTCATCATGTTAGGATACAGCTAGAAGGTGCCATCTGTGAACCAGGAAATGGGTTTTCACTGGACACTAAATTTGTCAATGCTTTGATCTTAGACTCCCCAGCTTCCAGAACAGTGAGAAAAAAGTTTCTGTTGTTTGTAAGGCACCCAGTCTATGGTGGTTTGTTAGAGTAGCCCGAATAGACTAAGACACATTGGAAAATGCGTCACAGATGTTATTTTGCATGCTTGTGTGTGATTTATTCCATGGCTCACCAGATTTCTGCACTGACACCTCTGTCCTTTGGGCCCCCACCCCACTTGCTGTACCACACAGGCAGCCTGGGGAATGCCAACACAGTGGCCTTGCTTTGGCTTTGTCTTTTTTTTTTTTTTTTTGAGGCAGAGTCTTGCTCTGTTGCCCAGGCTGTGGTGTCAGCCTAGCTCACTGCAACCTCAAACTCCCGGGCTTAAGTGATCCTCCTGTCTCAGCCTCCTGAGTAGCTGGGACTACAGGCATGGGCCACCATGCCCGGCTAATTTTTTTTTTTCTATTTTTAGTTGTGTGGCTAATTTCTTTCTATTTTTAGTAGAGATGGGATCTCGCTCTTGCTGAGGCTTGTCTCAAACTCCTGACCTCAAGTGATCCTCCTGCCTTGGGCCTCCCAGAGTGCTAGGATTACAGGCATGAGCCACTGCACTTGGCCTGTCTTCGTCATTTTGAAGCCTGTGCTCGTTCTTGATCCTCAGCACAGGCCTGGGAGTGGGTTAGAGCCTGGTGTTTTGGAGGAGGACATTGAGACTGGGAGAGGTGATCTTCCTTACTCCCTGCATCTTGACTTTTCTTCATGCTTGATGTCAGACGGTGCCCAAGCTACTAACTAGGTGACTTGCTCATGGGTCATATATAGTTAGTAAATAGCAGTCTTTGTTCTTTATACCATATCATCAGCACTCTAACAGGAAGGTTAGGAGACCTATTCCGAGTCTTACTAAGGGTCATTGCTTAAAAATATGTATCGATGAATTTGAGACCCTTGTTCCTGAAGCATACATAGTACCTGCTGTGGTTTGAATGTTTGTGTGCCCTCTGAAATTCATGTGTTGAAACTTAATCTCCAGTGTGATAGTATTAAGAGATGGGGCTCTTAGGAGGTGATTAAGTCTTGAGGCTGGAGCCCTTATGGATGAGAGCAGTACCTTATAAAAGGGCAGGTCAGTTCTTTCTGTCCCTTCTGCAACATGAAGACATAGAGTTCATTCCCTCCAGAGAGAGCAGCATTCAAAGGTCATCTTAGAAGCAGAGTAGCCCACACCAGACACCGAACCTGCCAGCACCTTTATCTTGGACTGCCAGCCTCCAGAACTGTGAGAAAAAATTTCTGTGATCTTTATTAAATAAATTACCCAGGCTGTGGTATTTTCTTATAGCAACATGAACGAACTAAGACAGTGCCTGTCTGCTAGCGTTGCTTTTTTTTTTTTTTTTTTTTTTAAGAGATAAGGACTTCTCTCTCTGTCACCCAGACTGGAGTACAGTGGCATGATCGTAGCTCACTGCAACCTCAAACTCCTGGGTTTAAGTGATCCTCTCACCTCAGCCTCCATAGTAGGTGGGACTACAGGCACACACTGCCACATTCAGCTAATTTTTTTTTTTAATTATTTTTCTAGAGATGAGGTCTCGCTATGTTGCCCAGGCTGGTCTCAAACTCCTGGCCTCAAGTGATCCTCCCACTGTGGCCTCTCAAAGTACCAGGATTACAGGTGTGAGCTGGCATGCTCTGCCAGCATTGTTTTTTCCATCTGTTAAGATGTTAGAGATGTTGACTGTAGCTTTATAAGGGGCTATGATGCATCACTTTTAATTACCTCCTTGGTAGGGACAGGCCTGGGAGATGTTGAGAACTTACTTTGCTGAAGGCAGCTCGATTTAGTATGTAGACCTATCAGAAACTTTATGCCTTTTCAGGATGGCATTCATACCTGCTTACCCTGAATTTTCTCTCTGTCCCTACTTAATGGGATATGAATTCACTTCTGAAGGGCGACCCCAAATTGGCAGGTGTTATAGACTGATTGTTTGTAATCCCCCCAGTTCATATGTTGAAATCGAATCTGCAGTGTGATGGTATTGGGGGGCAGGTGGCCCTGCGAGATGTTTAGGTCATGAAGCTAGAGCCCTGATGAATGGGATTAGTGTCCTTATTAAAGAGGCCTCAGAGACCCCCTTCACCATCTTTCTGCCACGTGAGGACACACCGAGAAGTCGGCAGTCTGCAACCAGAAGACGGCCCTTACTAGAACCTGACCATGCTGGCGCCTGGTCTTGGACTTCTAGCTTCTAGACTGTGAAAAATAAATTTCTGTTGCTATAAGCTACCTAGTCTCTGGTACCTTGTTATAGCAGCCCAAATGGACCGAGGTTTACTTGATTGAATAAGAGAGTCAAGTAGTCATTCAGCTTGCAGAAATGTAGCCTGGATCCTCCCGGCCGGCAGCATAGTGGACCTGTCAGTGGGAAGTTCCAGGTATGGGTCCTCTCGGAAGGACTTCTGCTCCCCGAGGACCTGGGAGTGTAGATAATGGCTCCCCAGGGGTGTCCTGGACTTCAAGGGTCTCTGTGATGACATGGGAGTTGGGGGTGTAGACGTTTTCTCAGGAGACCTTCTTCCCTCCTCTAGCGAAGTGACTGCCCCAGGGTCACACCAGGGCAGACTGGTTGGGCCTGCTCAGCTCCTGCAAGGACTCCTGTCAAAGATTTCTCGCTCAGCAAGTAGCCTGCTGGTGCAAGGGCCGGTGTTGCTGCTCTGGTCCCCCTGCTGGAACACAAGTAGGGCTGCTTAGAAGCACCGGCTGCCAGCCCAAGCACTGTGGTAAGAAAGGCTGCTTTGGGGACACCTTTCCTGGGTACGAGTGCCAGCCCCTCCCTCATTCACTTGCTGTGTGATCTTGTCCCTGCCAGTGAGTTTCCCTGAACTCGGGGACAGAACTGTGCTCACTTCCAGGGTGGCGAGGCTTAAACGGGGCTGATAAGTGGGAAGAGCTTGTTGTAGTACCTGGCACGTGTCACATGTCTGTTACCTATTTGCTAATGATGAGTGGGGCTGAAATGTCATCACATAACGTGTGAGTTCAATATTTCTGAGTCACCGAATTTTAAAAGGGCCTAGGAGTTAAAAAATAAATAAATAAATAAATAAAACCCTGCAGTGATCACTGAACATTTAGCTACAGTGCTAAGGATCAGCCTGTAAGCTTTAAGGTGTCATTGCCCTGTTCCTGCCGTAAGTCTGTGCCTGCACCCTCTGAGCCTCGTCTTTCTGACGGCCATGTGCCCTTCGCCCGGGCCCTCGCGGGTGGTTGTGAGCCAGGTGAGCCAGCTGTTGTTAAGGTCAGACATGAATCAGCTGCCCACGGGGCCCTTGAGTCTGTTCAGAGCTTTCTTGGGACTTTGTTTCTCATCCAGTGTTTCTGCTGCAAGGTCAAGCCTGAGACTGGCGTTCTTGCTTGGGCCTTCTCTCCCTTTGCATTTAGTTATTTGACTAACGAGACCGATGGCAGTTTCTTCCTAAATGTAGGTTGGCTTATTCCTTTTTTTTGTTTTTTCATATCTAAAT